>JADKXX010010021.1:0-68272 GCA_017310255.1 Butorides virescens
TGGGTGGCAGTGGTGGGCACTGGGTGTCCCACACGGTGGTGGTGGGTTCTGGGTGCCCTGGGTGGTGGGCACTGGGTGCCCTGGGTGGCAGTGGTGGGCACCGGGTGCCCTGCACGGCAGTGGCAGTGATGGCAGCAGTGGTGGCGGTGGCAGCGGCGGCCGCATCCCACGTCACGCAGCAGCGGGGGTTTGCACGGCGAAGGGGCGCGCGGGGCCGTTTGCCCGTGGCGAGCCCGTGCTGCCGGCCGTGGTGGGGGGCAGCAGATGGGCTGGGGGTCATCAAAGGGTTCCCATCTCCCCGGCTGAGGAGATGGGAACCCACGGTCTCTTATACCCGCCCGGCTTCTCAGCTGAAAATAATTTCATGGTTAAGTACAGACCATCTGTTATCCTCTACTTTTCTAACTGAGCCCATGTTCTTTATGGTTTATTAATATTTATTTAGCCTGCTTAAAACCTGAGCATGTTGCAGGAGACGGGCTACATCTGCGAGGGCTTTATCTCCCAGCTGGGCTGCGGCTGCACCCGGGCACCCTCGCAGAGCCCAGCGGGGCCTTTTCTGTGAGGTTTTCCCTCTGAGCTGGCCCTGGCGGGCACCCAAAGCGGCGAGGCCACTGATCCCACGTGTCCCCAGCACCTCCTCGGGCAGCACACGGCCATGCCCGTGACACCGGGGACCATGGCCAGCCAGGAATCCCCCGCCGGGCATCGGCCCCCTGCGGACACCCCGCTGCGCCCCCCCGCTTTGCGAGCCCTCGGAAGGGAAGGGCTGGAGGGAGGTGGGGGGGCTCTGCCTCTGGCACCACCCCAGCAGACCCCCCCGCCGCCGCCGTACCATCTCCTAATCCGTGCGGTCCCACGGCAGGGGCACGGCTGCCGGCAGCCCGCGCGGCTCCAAACCACGAAGGCATCAGCTCTGGGCTGGCAGGAGCTTTGGGGGCCCGTGCCGGGGGGGTAGGTCACCCCGGGGGGGCTCCGCTCTCGGCAGAGGTCTGCTCTCCACCACCTACTCCTGGCCGTTCCCAACTCTCCTTCTGCGTTACTCAAGAAGCTGAAGCCTGCCTCGCGTCACGGAGTGTTTTAAATCGCTCCCGCACGGGCAGAGGGTACAGGAACGTCCCCCTCAGCTGTGCACGCCTCCAATCCGGGTCTGCTGGTTGGTTTGGGGGTTTTCAGGAGCCCTCAGCAAAGCTCTAAGGAGATGGAGCAAGGGGCTGAGCAAACGCGGGGTCCGAACTCAGCACGGCCGGGACGCATCCTGCACCGCTGCGCCGGCCCCCTGCACGGAGAGCGATGTGCCGGGCTGTTAATTTGAATTGGGACTGATTATGCAGCCTCGTTAGTGTTCTTCTCCCAAGCTGTTACAGCGTAACCAAAAAATGGTCTTGGAATCCATCTCAAAACCTCACGTCGGGGGGTTTATCCATGATTTTTCCTGGCTGGCGGCTCTCGCCGGGGAGGAGCGCCGGGGTCTTTGCGGGGCTGGCTGGATCGCCGCCGTGCCCGGCAGCAGCAGCTCCGCAAGGCCACGCACTTGGCTTTCCCCTGCTTTTGCTTTGCTCCCCGGCCCTGCGACTCTTCCCGAGACCCCCAGGGGCTGCAGCTCCTCGGGGCCAATGCTCCGCGTGGGAGCACGGCGGTTTGCAAAGCTGCTGGAGTGACGCCAGAGCGGGGTTGGGTGGTTTTTTTTTTGCCAAAGCGGCATCTTCCCACCAGGGTCAGGCCAGAGGTGGCGAGGGAAATCACTGCAGCATCGCCGCCGATCCCCACTGACACCGGCTCCTCCCCGGCTCCTGCAGGCGGAGGGTTTGGTTTTTCCAAGATTTCCAAGCACTTCCCACTTGGAGTGAAACACACCCCTTACGTGTCAGCGCAGGCATCGAGCTGTTCCTGCTTTTCTGTCCCCTTTTTAAGGGAAGCTTTATTAGGCCACTTGATGGATTTTCCAGTTAAAATAATTGGTGTTTTACACCGTAGACATCAATAAAAATGTAAACATGAACAGGAAAGGCAGCGGCAGCAATGGATTTTCTGGCTTTTGCTCCCTGGGCTGAACCAGCAGCTCTCCGGTTCCTCCTAAGGAAGGGTCTAAGGGGGCCCGGCCAGCTTCTGACCGAGCCTCCGTACCAAAGCCCCTCCACGGCTCTCGTGCTGAATCGTGGTTTCACAGAATCACAGAATGGTTTGGGTTGGAAGGGACCTTGAAGATCCTCCCGTTCCAAGCCCCCTGCCATGGGCAGGGACACCTTCCACCAGACCAGGTTGCTCAAAGCCCCATCCAACCTGGCCTCAAACACTTCCAGGGATGGGGCACCCACAGCTTCTCTGGGCAACCTGTGCTTCACCACCCTCAGAGTGAAGAATTTCTTCCTTCCATCTAAGCTAAATCTCCCCTCTTTCAGTTTAAAGCCATTACCCCTTGTCTCATCCCTACATGCCCTTGCAAAAAGTCCCTCTCCAGCTTCCTTGTAGGCCCCTTCAGGTGCTGGAAGGCTGGGATGAGGTCTGCCCAGAGCCTTCTCTTTTCCGGGATGAACAACCCCAACTCTCTCAGCCTGTCCTCAAAGGACAGGGGCTCCAGCCCTCGGATCACTTTTGTGGCCTCCTCTGGACTTGCTCCAACAGGTCCATGTCCTTATGTTGGAAGCCCCAGAGCTGGACACAGGGCTCCAGGGGGGGTCTCCCCAGAGCTGAGCAGAGGGGCAGAATCCCCTCCCTCAACGCTGGCCACGCTGCGGGGGATGCAGCCCAGGGTAGGGTTGGCTTCTGGGCTGTCAGTGCACATTGCTGGGTCACGTTGAGCATCTCATCAACCAACACCCCAAGTCCTTCTCCTCAGGGCTGCTCTCAATCCATTCTCCAACCAGCCTGTACCCGTGTTTGGGATTGCCCTGACCCATGCGCAGGACCTCGCCCTTGGCCTTGTTGAACTTCATGAGGTTCACGTGAGCCCACCTCTCAAGCCTGCCCAGGTCCCTCTGGATGCCATCCCTTCCCTCCAGCATTGCTTGGTGTTGCCGACAAACTTGCAAGGGTCCACTCAGCCCCACTGCCCACGGTGTCGACCAGCACCGGTCCCAAAACCCTGAGGAATGTCACCTGGTCTCCACTTGGACACCGAGCCATTGACCACAGCCCTGGCTATGGCTGGGGACCTGCGGGGGGGTGATGGTGCCTGGCACGGCAGAGCTTTGCTCCACCAGCGGCCGCCGCGGGGAGGGGGTCAGGTCCCCCCGCGCTCCTCGGCGCTGCTCACAACCTGCCCGACGCGCGGCCCTGCCAGCTCCGCTCATTCAGAAATTAATGGGATGATTCACATGAGTGAGATGAGTAGCTCGCTGCTTCCAAATTTCTATAATGATCATGGCCCTAGAACGGAATAAATCACTTGCTTTGGTGAAAACATTTATAAAATGATGGTTTTGAATCCCTGCACGACAATATTTACCCTCGTCGGTGGCAGCGTTACCGATGGGTGAAGGCAGCGCAGTCTCAGACAGAACATAACCCCTTCCAACACCACCGCGGGGTCATCCCCGGCCCCGTTTCATCCGCATCCGTGCAAATCGGGCCGATCCCTGGCACGGGAGGTGCTCTGCCCCGCGGGCACTGGGATGGGCGCGCTGACCGGTTCCCGGCTTGAAAATGAACGGTAGGCACTGGCTGCCCCCCCTCGGGCCATGGAGCTCTTCATCCCTTGGAAGCATCCGGTTAATTCACCCTGGAAAGCAGCCTATGAAAGCAAAATTCCCGGTTCACGCGTCCCACCAGTACACGGCCCTCACCCGTACTGGTGCCGCTCTCCCTGCCTGGGCAAGGAAACGAACGCCGGCCTCTCCGCAGCAGCGGCGGGAGGAGGCACTGTACGGTATTCCATACTTCCCCCTCCATTTAGATGGATTAATTGACCTTTAAAGATGTACCCAGAAAATAAATGACCTAATAAAATGAATTATCCTCTTCCACCCAGTGCTGGAAACCCACTGGAACTTGAGAGGAGACTAATGAGACATGGAAAGCATTGAAGAAGTGACTAATGAAAGGAATAAACCTAATAAAGCATAATTGATTAGTCATTTGGAAGAGCTGCAAAGCGTGGGGTGAAAGGCTCAGCCCGGCCACGGGCCCAGGGAGGGGGCTGGCTGGCCTGGAGAGCCTGAGCCAGCTCAGCACCCCCCGGGCACCAGCGACAGCCCCGGCGAGCCTGAGCCAGCTCAGCGCCCCAAGGGAACCAGCACCAGCCCCGGCAGCCCAGCCCGTGGCTCCTGGAGCGATCCCAGCAGGTCAGGGCTTGGGTCAGCTCCCACCCAGAGCAACGCCGAGCGCCTCGGAGCCTTCATGGGGAAGGTCCTGCCCTGCCCTGCCTCGGGAACGTGCTCCCTCTTCTCCCGGCAGCCTCCCCACCAGGAGATATTTACCCCGCAGGAGCGGGACCGGCACTAACGAGGCCTCTCCCCTCCCGCCACCCCCCTGCCGGCCAGCCCGCCCCAGCCGGGGCAGAGGAGAGGAGCATCCATGCGCCTGCGCCGACACGTGCTCCCAAACTCCCAAACAGATGCCCCCGAGCCGCTGCATCCCAGACCACTGCATCCCAAATGGCTCCATCCCAAACAGCTCCATCCCAAACAGCTGCCCCCGAGCTGCTGCACCCCAGACCACTGCATCCCAAACTGCTGCACCCAAATAACTGCACCCAAATCACTGCACCCAAACGGCTCCATCCCAAACGGCTGCCCCCGAGCCGCTGCATCCCAGACCACTGCATCCCAAATGGCTCCATCCCAAGCAGCTGCACCTGAACTGCTGCACCCCAAACCGCTGCACCCCAAACCGCTGCACCCAAACCACCGCACCCAAATGGCTGCACCCAAATAACTGCACCCAAATCACTGCACCCAAACAGCTCCATCCCAAAGAGCTGCCCCTGAGCCGCTGCATCCCAGACCACTGCATCCCAAACAGCTCCATCGTGAACGGCTCCAGCCCAAATGGCTGCACCTGAACTGCTGCACCCCAAACTGCTGCACCCCAAACTGCTGCACCCAAACTGCTGCACCCAAACTACTGCACCCCAAACCGCTGCACCCCAAATGTTGCACCCAAACCACTGCACCCCAAACGCTGCACCCAAGCCACTGCAGGTTTGGGGGAGCCGGGGCGGGAGCCAGCCCAGCAGCAGCAGCTCCTGCCGGGGGGCTCGGCCTCCCAGAGCTCACGACCAGGTGCCCAAGGACCCCTCCCGAATGCCAAAGCAAAATCCAGCGCGTGCTTCCCCACGCCCGCCTCCCCCCCGGCTTTCCGCCCGCGCCCCGGCACCCAGGTCTCTGTCGAAAGGCAACTTCCAGCCTGAACGACCGCCAAAACCACATTTTGGACTCCTGCTGGGGCACAGTAAGGACAGCCCCTGCCACGGGAGCGCCCTGCCGGGGTTTGACTCGCAGAGCGAGTGAGCGAGACCCAAACCCCCCGAACTTGCTGGGTTCGCCCCATTCCTGCCCCCCCCAGTGGCCAGGCAGAAGGTGTGGGAGCCGCTGGGGGGGCCCACGCAGGACCTGCCCGCCACCAGCGTGTTGTCACACCAAATTACCCCTCCTCGGACAAAATTAAGGGTTATGGGAGAGCTTAACAAGACACCCAGAAGCGCTGCTGCTTCTTTAGTTGTAGTTTACAAGAATTTGGCAAATTGGACGCAGAGACGGAAACCTCGCTACGCTGCAAGTGGCTCCTCAGGCTGGAGCAATTCTGTGCTCGGTTTTTGGCAACCGCAGAGCCCTTATCTCGCTGAATAGAAATGATCCCTTCATCTTCATGAGCTCCTTGGTAAGGCTGGTGGAGCAGAATGATTGCGGTACATCCTCCCCTCTCCTCCCAGTTTGGTGCGAGGGGATATTGGTCCCTGGGTGAGAAATAAAGGTGGAAGCGTCTGCGCCGAATTTACAGCTCACAATAAGCGGGGTTTTATCAACAGCCCTCCGACAAATTATTTTTATTGTCCACCTCTCGCTGCCTGGAGCTGCGGCCATGAAAAAGCAATTTGGTGAAACTGTGGTGGTGGTGTCCCCCATCGCCCGGCCCCGGTGATGCCCTGGTGCCGCCGGTGATGCCGGAGCTCCCAGCAGCGCCCGTCCCGCTGGCAGCAGCGCGGCAGGCGCCCGGCGAGGGCTCCCGGCAGAGCCACCCTCCGCAAAACTCCGGCAGGCAGAGCCTTCGGCTTTATTGGCACGCGCTGCGGAAATGGATGGATGCACATTTACATATTTATTAAACAGTTATTAGGAATTCTGCAAAAGAAAGCCATGCCGGAGCGCTCGTTAATAACCCCGCGCAGGCTGCCGGGGCTCGGGCCCGCGCCGCAATCGTGTAAAGCAGCCGGCGTGTTTTACATACGAACAGGACGCGCTCCGCCATGATTTCATCCATAATTCTATATTAAAAAGTGGCACATGAAGCTTGCGCTCGTTACTCAAACTCCGCTTCTCCCATTTGTTTGTTTGTTCTTCCAGCGCAAACCAACCCAACCTCTACGGTTATTTTAAGCAAATTAGGTTTTGCTTTAGAGTTTCATTTCCATTTTAAAATCGGTCCTTGCAGGAGCTGCTGGAGGTGCGGACTTTTCTGGCAAATCACCACATTTTGGTTGAGCTATGTTTTTAATGGTGATATTAGGGTTCGCAGCGAGAGACGGGGCTCCGGCTCCACAGGAGCCTGGGTGCTGCTCCCCAGCCCGCCGTTCCCCTCTTCCTAACCACGGCTGTCCGATTAGCTAGAGGCGAAGAGAATATTAAAACTCTGATAAAGCCATCCAGACCGACACCCCCTCTGGGCTGCGGACCTTGCCTCTGCATTACCTTTCATTATAATTTATATTTTTATAAAATATTCGAGATCTCTAGTGGGCTGCAAGGAAAAAAATCCGGCTTTTGCGTAGTTTCTGGCAGTCCCAGAACCACGGTGCAGCGAGACGAGCGAGGCTGGTGCCGGCGGCGGGGACGGGGACGCAGCCGTGTCCGTCCGGGGACGCTGCTGACGGAGCGGGGCTCAGCCGGGGTGCTCCGCCGCGAGGCTGCGAGCAGAGAAACGGCCTCACGCGCCGGCCAAAGGGGGTCGAAAATCCCGGTGAATCAATGCTGCTCATCCGGGGGGGTCCTGCGGGGTGACCCCTCCAGCCGGGTACCGACCCAAGCCAGGGAGCGGCATCCGCACGGGAACGCGGCGGCTCAGGCAGCACGGGGAGGGGGGGGGTTGTTCACCGGCAGAAGACATCTGGAACAACTTCCAAGCTTTCAAGTGCAAATCTGAACGACAAGTCTACTAAAATAACCTTTTTTAAAGGCTTGCTATCTCTCAGTTCATCGTTTGAGTTAATTGCTGGGAGGAAACAGCTCCCCGCGAGCCCTGACAGGCACAGCGCCGCGCTGATGCGTTCAGAGGCGCGCCAGCGATTCCTCGGCTCCTCTGTTTCTTCTTTCTGACAAAGACGGAGCCGATTTGGAAGCCCGCGCACCGGGAAAGCTGCAATTAATGTTAACGCGACGCAGCTCCTTGTTCAACAAGCGCTGCAGCCAGAGCAAAGGCCCCCCCCCCGCGAGCCCCCGCCGGCCAAAAGGCTTTCGGGCCGGGATGGGAGCAGGTCTGGTGGGCGACCCGGTTAACGAAGGCGGGGATGGGAAGTCCCCGGCGCTGGGGGCTCCCCGGCGTCACGCGCAAGGCGCAGCGACCGCCCGGAGCTGTTAGGGGGCACGAAGGACCTCGCGCCCCGCCTGCACCCCAGGAGCCGAACCCCGTCCTCCCTCCGGCTCAGCCCCGGGATGAACGGGAGCGCCCCGCCGGTGGTCAGGGCCGCGCTGCCGGAGCTCGGGGTGCCGCAGCTCTGACGACTCGAGGCGCTGAACCGTACGCCCAGATCCCCTCGGCTAACGCATCCCCGCATCCCCGCTTGTGCGGCCCGGCGATTAATCACGGAGCTGAGATTGCGGCTGCGATGAGAGCAAATTGAACAATAGTTCAAAACCGCCACGGAGGGCATTGGCTCGAGGTATTGAAGAAACGCCTGCCTGGCGCAATAAATCCTAATTTGGGTTTATTACGGCTTTATTAGGAGGGGGCCCTGCCAGCCGGGGCGCCCCGGTGCTGCTGCTGCCCGTTTCGCCTGCTCCAGGGTACCCTGGGAGCAGGGTGAGCGCAAGGGACGCCGCCACGTTGGAACGGCACGGCCCCGCCGCGTGGCCTCGACTGCAGCCTCCTCAGCCCTCGCATGGAAATTTGCCTTAAAATAACAATTTGACGAGTGCGCTTGGTGCTAATGAAGTGAAAAACGCTGCCGTTAGGGCAGCGAAACTGTTAAGGCAGCTTTGGATATTGCGCTGTTGTGTCGACTCCGAAGCGGGCAAATTCTCGGCGGTGCTCTTGTGTGTGTTTGTTCTTGACCTTAAGAACACCGTTGCGGGGATAATAACTCAATTTTGCGAGCCGGAGAGAAAGCAAACAGAGGAGGCCGCCCCGCTGTTTGCCTTGGGGAAGGAAGCGCCCTTGCGGAGCCTGGCGGGGCGGCCGGCTTTGCCCGGGGGCTGCCATCTCCTGACCCCCGAGATGGAGACCTCAGAGCGCTGCGGTGGGCAAAGCGGGGTGCCGGCCAGGAGCTGGAGGCGGTTTGCGGGGCGCGGGGCTCTCCTGGAGGACGCTGGTGCTTTGCCCCCCGGCCCCTGGCGGGGGCTCCTCTCCTCCAACGCCGTCGCGTGCTGGTCTCCCTTGCAGGTTTTGCAGTCCCGGTGGCACAGCGACTGACAGCGCAGCCACCCGGGGGCACATGGCCCTTGCGTGGCACTGCCCTGCACGGCACGCAGCAAAATCCGGGGAGAAACGAATGGGTTTGCGATCAGCGAGCGGGTGATGCCTGAAATGGCGCGCGCAGCGACAAACGGGCTCGAGCTGAGCTGAGCTGAGCTGAGCTGAGCTGAGATTTTCCTCCAGGCAGAGCAGGGGTAGGAAACAAACACGCGATGGAAACAACGCTTTGGTGCAAATGTCCCAGCCTGGTTGGTAACCCCTAACTGGCCGGTATATCAGAGCCGGTATAAAGGTGGTTCCCTTCCCGGGATGTGGCGCTTGCCCCCGGCTCGCAGAAGCGGGCTTGCGTGTTTTCCAAATCGTTCTTCAGCTTTGAAAAACCTGATGCAGCCTGAACAACCGAAATGAAGGACTGCAAACCGACTGCTGTCTCCGTGCAGCATCCAAATCCCCGAGGAACAGCATCGGGACGGCTGGGGAGCGATAGCGCAGAGTAAGGGTTATAAATTACCCGAGATCTCCTGCTCCTTCTTTTCCCCTTTTTTAGCAAAATGTGAATTTATGAACACAGACTATGAATTATTATCCCAAAGAGGCACATTAGGTATTTTACAGCATATTTCATATAGTCTCTCATCTAAAAAAAGGCAGGCAGGCAGAAGAGCAGAAGAACAAACTGTTCTTTGCTAATGAAGTGGCGCTGGAGATAACCGGCAGTTTCCCTTTCCCACGGAGCACGCACAGGGGCTCGGTGTTTGCAGTCCCCTGCCTTGTCCCGGGCCGGGGCCCCGCGCTCGCCCGCCGGCCGCAGCCGTCCCTCCCCTCCCCGCGCCGCTGCCGGGGATTTTCCTTCCTCCCGAGCTTCTCCGGGGTGACAAAAATCTCTGTGAAGTCCCACGGCAGAGCCTAAAGCCCACGTTTCCGCCTGACGTTATGATACGGCTAGAAACTGCTCAAAATCCACCCTGCAGAGCCCACAGGAGTAAGAGGATTAGGAGCAATGAGAAATTAAATGCCTTTTTCAGCAGAAGATGAGCGGAGGAGAGCTCTGCTGGTGCCCTCCTGGCCGAGGGCTCGATGCGGAGAGATGCCGGCTGCCGAAAATGTCCTTCCTGGGATGGGGACCCTGAGCCGATGCCTGAATTCCCCCCTCCCTCTTGCTCCCCAGTCCACCCTTGGCCGGGTTCTGCGCCTTCCTCTGGGACACGGCCCCAGCGCGTGGCTCGGGTCGCCAGTCCAAGCTGCTCCTCCGGTACGAAGCAACAAAGTTTGCCTAAAAACGTGAGGCTGAGGAATAAAATATAAACTGAATGTGTCCATCTGCTATAAAATATAGTTAACTCCTTGACCTGGAGAAGAGTTATGGCCACTTTGGGAACGCTCAGGGAGAGGAGAAACATTGGGCAGATCGGTTGAGGCAAGTGGTAATGAAGATTTATGGGGTCTGCCGGTGGCAAGCGTTTATTTAGGTTCCTACAAAGTGCTCCTGAGAGAGGGGCATGGACGTGGAACTCGGCGGGAGGGCAGGGAGGCGACTGGCCGCGTCCCTCAGCCGAGCCGGACACGGGGCTGAACCGGCCACGGCAAGAAATGACAGCGCGAGGCTCCCCGGTAGCTTTTCCACTGGGAAGCCGCTCGCTTTGGGGTTCCTTGGGAAACCCCACGGCATGACAGAGCCCTTTCTGCCCGGTGTCGGAGCCCGTGGAGCCACCGGCCACCGGCATCGGCGGCTCCTTCTGCTCCTTCGAGTAACCGCAACCTGTGGCAGCCTCAGAAAAATGGGGTCTTAAACCAGGGGCTGGAAATGAAGTAGGAGAAGAGTCTGCTCTGCTGCGGAGTTAGGAAAGGGAACAAATGTTTTCATATAAAGGAAGTTTACACTGCGTATAAATCTGAACGCCAGAAGCTTAATATATTGGGGACAGAAGCTGTTCCATCATTCTGGGGCTATTAAATTTTTTAATCAAACGCTTTAGCTATTAAACTGCCTGGGGTTGGCAAAAGCTTGCTGTTACTATAGGTTAAAATCCATCACGGTCCAAACAAATACAAAATTAATTTCAGGTGCCAAAGAAGCAGAGGAGTCCATATAACAGCAATATTTCCTGGGGGCTGGCTGCACGGCTGCTGTTTCCAGCCCACCTAACGGGAGATGACCCCCAGCTTTTGGGGGGGTTGCTTATCTGCCCAAAGCAACCCAGGGAGCAGGCAGCAAACCCCCGCGGGGACCCAGGGCCAGCCCCTCCTGCTGCCCCAGCACCGGCCCCGCCGGGCAGGCAGGGACCACCAAACCCCGGCCGGGTGCTACCTCCACGTCTGAGCCCCGGCGTTAGAGCTGGGGGGTGGCACGCGAGGGGGAAAGGAGCTGCTGCGGGGGGGCCACTGTCACCGCCAGCGCCAGCCCTGCCCTCCCCAAACTGCGCCTTGGGAAGCGCGGCTTCCCGCACGGCTCCGGCTTCCTGCACGGCTCCGGCTTAGAATCATGGAATCACAGAATGGTTTGGGTGGGAAGGGACCCCCAGAGGTCCCCCAGCCCAACCCCCCTGCAGGAGCAGGGACACCTTGAACCACATCAGGTTGCTCACAGCCCCGTCCAACCTGGCCTGGAATGGTCCCAGGGATGGGGCCTCCACCCCCTCTCTGGGCAACCCCTGCCAGGGTTTCACCACCCTCAGTGTACAGAATTTCTTCCTTAGATCCAGTCTAAACCTCCCCTGCTTCAGTTTCAAACCACCCCCCCTTGTCCTGTCCCAGCTGGCCCTACTAAAAAGCTTGTCCCCCCCTTTCCTCTGGGCCCCCTTGAAGCCCTGACCGGCCGCACTCAGCTCTGCCCGCAGCCTCCTCTGCTCCAGGCTGAACACCCCCAACTCTCCCAGCCTGGCCCCAGAGCAGAGGGGCTCCAGCCCTCGGAGCATTTTAGTAGCCCCTCGGATCATTTTAGTAGCCCTCCTCTGGCCCCACTCCAACAGCTCCATGTCCTCCTGGTGCCGAGGGCTCCCGAGCTGGACGCAGGGCTCCAGGGGGGGTCTCCCCAGAGCAGAGCAGAGGGGCACAATCCCCTCCCTCCACGCTGGCCACGCTTCTCCTGATGCAGCCCAGGGTGGGGTTGCCCTTCTTCCCGCACGCTTCGCATGGCTCCCGCACGGCTCCATCCAGCCCGGTGCTGCAGGAGAAGCCGCGCTGAGCGCATCCATCAGGGCGGCTCCGTCTCCAGCCGGGGGTCCTCCGGAGGCACGCTCGTCCATCACTGCCGAAGGGCTGCGAGCAGGAGGGCTGACAGGCTGTGATGGAAAGAACCGACACGGAGGAAGCAGTGGGAGGAAAATATCTGCAGCCTGGCAGTTTAAAGCTGTTTTTAAGATACAGAGAAAATTCGTGATGGGTGAGAAATGTAGAAGTTCGCTTTGATTAAGTAGCCTGAAATAGGGAGGCTCGCTGCACTTCTCCGCTCTGACAGCTGGGCTGATCGTTATTTCTCGTGACATTGCCAACGTTGCCTGAGCGGAAAAGCTGCTGGGAGCAGATCTGCAGATCTCCCAGCCCGAGATCTGCCTCTCCGCAGGGTAGCCAAGGCAGAAGCGTGCCCGTCATATCCACTGGCTTCTCTCCCAAAATAACCCACACCCGATGCCACAGGCAAAGGCTGGGGGAAGGCAGCAGCAGGTAGTTACCATTTCCCACCCGCCCCTGGGCTCCTTCCCTCGCGTCCCGATGCCCTTTGTGGCTTCTCCCGTGTGCAGAGCCATGGCCCCGGGTTTGCTCTTTATCCCTCTGAGCACATCGCCCGCCCGAGCCCCGCTGCTCCCGCGTGGCTCCTTCCGACACGGCAGCGCCGCGTGCGCCTCGTAACACCTTCTTTTAAAAACATTTGAATTTATCCCTTCGAGGGGGAAAAAAAAAAAATCACATAAAGCTGCCAGCTTCTAAGCCTCAGGAGCTGCATTTCCACGAGCTCCCTGGATTCAGACGGCGTTTCTCCAAGGCTGGCTCTCGCCGCCTGCCATCTCCCCGCTGTCCCCCCGCTGTCCCCCGCTGTCCCCCGCGGGCTCAGAGCCCGGCTGGGTGCCCACCGTGGCCGCGGCTGGGTGGGTGGCTGGCAATGGCCGACGCCGCTTGCCCAGGTAAAGCGCGAGCCCCGGGGCTGGCGTCCGCCCCGCCGAACTCGGCTGCACGCAGCTCACGTCAGATCCTGGACATTTCCTTGCTCGCTGACCCTAAAATCTGAGTTGCTCCGTGCCTTTTCACCAGCAAAACCCCAAACGTTTTGTCCTGGATTTCCAAACACTGAAATAAGCCTAGAAAGGATGAAACCTCATTTTGAGGAATTGCTCTCTCTGCCCTCTTCAGCTTGCAAGTCGTGAGCTGACAGCCCTGCCACCGCCCCCGGCCACGTCAGGGCGCCCCGTGGGGCGCTGTCACCTTCCCGGTGGGGCCGAAACCAGCCACCAGCGCCTGCCAGCTCCGTGTCCCCCGGGGCCGGTGCCAGCCACCGGGAGCCAGCGCTTCCCCTGGGACTTGGGCAGCACCCAGGGCTGCGGGGGGACCCTCGGGGACCCCTGGGCGCACGCTGACGTCCCCGGGCTGCTGCCAGCCCCAGCGCCCCGCTCTGCGCTCCCCGCGTACCGGCTGCCTGTGGATCGCCCTCTGTGGCAGCGGGTGAGAAATGGAGATGGGAACGGCCCAGCCCGCAAACCCTGCCCCAGCCTCCTGCTGTTCAGCGCGGAAACGTGCGTTGCGTCGGAAATACGCGGGGCTTTGGAAATGGGTTTGCCTTCCAACACGAGAGAACGGAGCTGGAGTAGCCAGCGGGCTTCAGGTCCACGCGTCTCCTTCGGACCTCAGCAGCCGCAGGAGCAGAAGCAGCAGCAAAGCTCTCAGGGCTGAGCTTTGCATTTTTTCCTGGGGTCGTTAAAACCCTGCAGGCTCAAAGCGACCTGAGCCGCTCTCCCCGCCGTGACGCCGCGGAGCCAGCGCGACGCCACGGCTGGTCCCAGCCGCCCACCCAGCCGCTCGCCCGCCGTCAGCCAGGGGGCTGCGAGCAGCCGGGCCCCGGTGGCGCGATGCCCTGGCGCAGAAACCGCGCCGGGGGGGGCGAGGCGCCGCGCCGCACCGTGCCACGTGGCAACGGCCCCCGCCCAGCGCCCCGAATTCGTGGCTGAGGCAAACGGGGGGCGCCTGGCTGGTGTGTGCGCAAGGAGGGCGCTGCGGTTTCTGCTCGCTGGAGCGCTCGGGCTGGAGCTGGGATGATATACATGGCTTTCGGGACAATGGGGATATTTTTGCTTTTAAATAACAGCACCTACATTTTTAATTTAGGTAGCACAATAACCATAAACCCTACAAAGCAATTCTTCATTTTAATAATTCAACTCCTCAAGTTTTACTGTGATTGATCAAAGATATTAAATTTAATAAGAGGATTTATCAAGGTTATCTGATGTCGAAATGAAAGAGAGCCTGGCTTTTCTCACTCGCTGGGGGATGCTGCGTGTTTGCGCGCGTCCACGTCGCCCGGCCGGCTCCCAAACAGGGGCGGTAGCAGGGAACCCATGGCCAGGCGGGCACGGCCTCCCCGGGCGGCGGCGTGGGAACGCACCCCGGCTCCAGCTCAGCACCCAGCTCCCGGCGGAGGGGGCTGAGCCCTTTCCCCCTCCAGCTCCCGACGTTATTCCTGCGGCGAGGCTGAGCCCCTGTGCAGCCCCGGCCGCCCCCGAGGGTTGCTCCCCGCTGCCACGGACCCGCTGGCGTGGAAGGCGCCCGCAAAGGCGTACGCGGGCGGCAGAGGGAGGGCCGGCGGTGGCCCGGATGCTCCCGGAGGCGAGGGCAGCGAGGGGTGGCCACCGAGGGCCAAGCGAGCGGGTCACGAGCCACCGGCGAGCCAGAGCTCTCGGGGTTTGACGGCAGCGCGAGGAGGGAGCGGGGAGCGGCGCCTCTAATTGATGTTTCTAAGCACTCGCATTGACACCGGGAATTTAGCACACATCACCTAACACTGGCGGTGATTAAAATCATTTTGACTTCAATGCTGTAGGTGTAACTCAATTACAGAAGGGAAAACCCGCTACTTTAATGCAGTTATCAATCTGAATTAAATTGAGCATTTTTAATCATGTAGCTCATTCTGGGAGGCTTTCCACGCCAGCTTCAGCATCTTTACCCTTTCTGTACTTTTAAAAACAACCCAAAAGGAAGAAGCGAGCAACGAGGGCTCGGCGGGGCTCGGCCACGCAGCGGAGCGCGCGTTTGCGTGCACTCGACGCCGCTCTCGGCACCGGCTCCTGCAGGGAGGCCCCCACATCCCTCGCCGGGAATTATTCTGCCCGTGACGAGGCCAAATTGCATTTTATATTTCTTGTTAACGTTTCATTCTCTCCCCGAGCTGAAGGGTAAGCTCCGTTTGTGAAAGGGGCTGAACATCCATCAAGAAGTTGTTCAGACAGGTCAAGTGGCAAGTGATGTATTCAAATAATACCTGCAAAGAAATGCCCGTTAGCTAGAAATTAAAGCCTGGCGGGAGCAGGTAACCACAAGGCGTTACGGCCCGCGGGCGGGGGTCCTCGGTTTGTGGGGGTCCCTGCAGCCCTCGCCCCTTGGCCGCCGAGCGCCCTGGCCGGAGGAGCCTTTTCTTGCAACCCAGCCAAGCAGCGGGGACGCTCCCAGCAGCGCCCCGGGAGCGCTGAGCCCCCGGCAGCACCGGGGTCCCAGCCCCGTCCCTGCCCGTCCCCGCCGGGGGCCCCGTTTGCTCCGGAGGCGTGAGGGGCCCAGCCTCCCCGCAGCACCAGGGGCGGGACGGGGTTTTTCCGAAATGCTTTGTGCCATTTACAAACCTAAACCCAGAACAAAGAGGAACGATGTGATGAGAGGCAGTGCTGAGCGGGGAAGCTGCTCCCTGGGCTCACGAGGAGGAGGATGAGCAGCCTTCCTCCGCCCGGGAGGATGAGCTGGGCAAGCTCTGAGCTGCCAGCAGGAGAGGGAAAGGGCTGGAGCGACCACCCTTTGGACACAGCTCCTCTTGTTTCTCCACTCGGGAGCAATTCTGCTTTTGAAAACCACGTCTTGCCCAGCTTCCAGCCCAGAAGAAAAAAAAAAAAAAAACGATTAATTTGCATGGGTACAATATTGAATTACCATTACGCTGCTGAATAAATAAAGAATGCCATTTCTGGAAATTCCCGTAGATCAGCAATCAGCGTAAAATGTCTCATTATTGTCAGTGTGGTTTATGACAGGGGGCTATTAACAGCAAATGGAATCGATAATGAGACAACGCGCAGGGAACGTGCTCTGCAGCCGAAACCCCATGGCAGAAAGGTGGCTGCTAAGGCCAGCGAGCGCGGCGCGGCAGCAAGGCGATGGCACGCGATGCACAAGGCGATGGCACGTGATGCAATGCGATGGCACACAATGCACAAGGCGATGGCACACAATGCAAGGCAATAGCATGTGATGCACGGCGATGGCACATGATGCATGGCGATGGCACGCGATGCACAAGGTGATGGCACGTGATGCATGAGGTGATGGCATGTGATGCACAGTGATGGCACGCGATGCACAAGGTGATGGCACATGATGCATGAGGTGATGGCACACAATGCAAGGTGATGGCACGCGATGCAAGGCGATGGCACACGATGCAAGGCGACGGCACACGATGCAAGGCGATGGCATGCGATGCAAGGTGATGGCACGTGATGCACAAGGTGATGGCACACGATGCAAGGCGATGGCACGCGATGCAAGGCGTTGGCACGCGATGCACAAGGCCAGGCAGCAGAAATCTCTCCCACCTTTCCCCTTGGGCAAAAGAGCCCCGAGCCCAGCGCTGCCCCTAGCAAGTGCCCAGCACCCAGGATGTTTTCCGAGGAAAGAGCTCCGCTGGCCAGAGAGGAGGAACCATTCATTGCAAAGACTGAAGTACATTTTGCTAATCAGGATTATGAAGAGCGGGGGAAAAAAGAAGCCATCAACAGCTCCGTCCTCTAAATGCTAAATTTGCCCTTGGATACAAAGAACAAATTGATAATTATTGTTCTAATTCTTTTCCCTGGAGGCCTGGCTAGATAATTAAATGGGTTTGCTTTCTAGAGACTGAATACCTCGACGTGTCATTTGTTGCTTCCCAAAGCGCGCTCTCCTGCTGCTCGCTGCCGGCCCCAGCGGCGTTGCTCACCCCCTGCGCGCGCCCATCGCTCTTGCTCCCCCCTGAGGGCTCTCGGGGAGCCCCTGCGCAATTTGTTCTGTGTCGTGACGAGTCAATAAGGTGTCAAACGCCTCGCCCCGCCGCAGCCCCCCTCGCCTGCTCAGCCCACAAACCCAACGGGGCCCGGGGAGGCAGCTCCCCGCCGCGCGGCACCTCCGTCTCCCTCGGGTGCTCCCTGCGTCTCGGGATGCTGGGGACGGCGCCGCCGCGGCACACGACCCCCTCCCCAGGACTCCTCGTGCGCCGACAAAGGGGAAGCGCTGCCGAGAACGTGTTTGCTTTTCCTGTGAAAACAGAAGCCCCAAAGCGCGAAGCAAAACTCGCTTCAAAATCCGGGAACCCAACCGCTGGAATCGCAGGGCACGCGCGACTCTGAGTGACGGAGAGGACAGCCCCGTAAATCGCCAGGCTTAGACCTTAAAACCTGATCAGGAATATTAAAAGAAAGTAGATTTGAGAGATGTGCAGAGTCCAATATTATTTAAAGCCTCGTAAGTCAGTAATAACGCTTTAAAATCCACCCTAAATCTTGCCAGGAGCCGGGGAAGGTTGGGAGCCAGATTTTACATGGGGAGCACAAAGTTGGGCAAGGCAGCAGCGGCGGGCGCTGGTCGCCGCGGTGGGAAGGGAGGGCCCCCCCAGTGCCAGGACAGGCTTGATTTACAGCATTTAAAATTCACACATGCTCCTACCCTGAGGAACCAATGGGAGAAGATACATGAAATACTTCCTTGGTTTTAGCAAACACGTCTGTATGCGTTTTTTCCTTTGCACTTTCAAACCAGGTAGAGCCTGGGCACATGGACGGTGCGTGCCCTGACCGGCCGCACTCAGCTCTGCCCGCAGCCTCCTCTTCTCCAGGCTGAACACCCCCAACTCTCCCAGCCTGGCCTCAGAGCAGAGGGGCTCCAGCCCTCAGATCATTTTAGTAGCCCCTCGGATCATTTTAGTAGCCCTCCTCTGGCCCCGCTCCAACAGCTCCATGTCCTCCTGGTGCTGAGGGCTCCCGAGCTGGACACAAAAGATGCGAAAGCCCGGTAGATCCTAATTCCCCGGCTGGCAAGGGAAAAGTTTCCAGCAGTGCTTTGGACTCAGCCTCGCTTAATCCCCCTCCCCGGGCAGCGCCACACGCCTTGACCCCGGCCAGCGCGGTGCGGCCTCAAGCCCCCAGCGCAGCCTCGCTATTTATAGCCTGGGAAGGACGTCGAGGGACACGGGCTGGGGATGAAAACAACGCAAGGGCATCATCCGGCCCCTTCCCGAAGCCATCTTCCCCCTCGGCCGCCCAGGGCAGCGTTTCCCCGTGCTGCTGCGGGAGCGTGGTGCTGCTCCGGCGGTGCCGGGCGGGTGCGGGACGCGGCGCGGAGCCAGCCCAGCGGCTGTCAGCATCCTCGCCGCCGCCACTCGCTCACCGCGACGTGGGCTGGAGATGGGAGATCTGTTTTTCCTGGTTAATAAGGTTTATTTTTGTTCTGAATGAATAATACATTATTAGTGTCAAAATAAATTACAGTCCTTCCATTATAAACCACTTTGCTGTTCCGTACCTTCCCCTCTCCCTGCCTTTCTGCTTCTTTCAACTATCTTTCTTTCTCTTCGGCTTCTTCTCTCTCTCTCAGGCTCCTTCTTCCTCTTGTCGCCGTCACACCATTCATTTTCACAGCAGCAGAACAGAATATAAATTCGGTGCCTTAGGGCTCCGCAAAGTTAAGAGCGTCTTGCGTTAGGAAGCGCGCTGATTGGTCTGAATTATGTAAGAGCAAACCAAAGCGGCTGGGAATTCAGGCATTTGATAGAGCAATAATAACATAAAAATCTAAATGCCCGCATTTTTCAGCCGTGCTGGGTTCCCAGATTGGGGGGGGGGGGGGGGGGGGGGGGGGCCCCCCCCCCCCCCCCGGCCCCCCCCCGAGTGCCAGGTTCCCCGCGGGCGGGGGGTCCGAGCGCCCGTGCAGCGCTGCCGCCGTGCCCGGCCGTGCCCCGCGCCAGGGGACGCACCCTCCCCGCCCGCAGCCCCCCAGCGCCGCCCCCCAGCCAGAGGGTCCAGGGCACCGCAGGCTGCAGCCAGCTCCCATATCCATGATTTCCCAGCGAATTCCGTGTTCCAGAGCCCTCCCTGAGATGCCTGGAGAAGGGGACTGGGGTGAAGTGCTGCAGGCTTCCAGACTGCGTTGCCGCGCTGCTTCCTACCGCCGAGGAGCAAAATGGCTCTATTTTTCTTTATTCCATCATTAGGAAAAGAAGCAGCTTCATAAAATATTTATATTTCTAAAAATAATTGATTTCCTTTTAAGACCCTTGAAGTGAAACCTTTTGATGGCGTAAGCGTTGTCCGGGTCATATCCCAAAGAATGAAAACCATCATGAAACAGCCAGTGCCAGCCACTTCAGAGGGGAGACCGATGGCTTTATTTAATTACTTCAGACCATGCAGGCTTTGCCTCTCCGCCTCCGACAGTGAGCAATCCTCCCCATCTCCCCAACAACCCACGGCTCGAGGCAGCTGCTGGAGCCGCTGAGGCCCACGGGGCTCTTGGAGGGTGGGAATGGGGGACCGGCAGCTCGGGAATTGGGGGGGGGGGGGTCGGAGGGGAGCTGGGAGCCGCAGCCCGGCCGGGGGAGCACCGGGGTGGGGGCACCCACGTGTTACCCGCCGAACCTTTCTTTGCAAAGTCGCGCAGAGACGGAGCTCCCCACGTCGCCCCGAGGGGATGGCGGCACCTCCCCGCTCCTCGCCACCCCTCCCCGCTCCTCCCCACCCCTCCCCGCTCCTCGGCGCCCCTGGGGACGTCGCCGCGGGCCGTGCCGATGGCGGCGGGGCCGGGGGGCGAAGGCGGTGAAATTACCCGCGCTGCCAAAGAGAAGAGGGAGAATTGGGGGTGCACCGGGTCCCAGCGGCTGCGGCTGAGAGCGGGCTGAGCCCCCGCCCCAAACCGGCCCCGAACGCCCCGGCGCGGGGCACGCGCGGCTGCGTGCATGGGCGGGAGGAGCAGCGCCCCGCGCCCTCCGCGGAACCTCTGGCGTACGGCGTCAGAGAGAGCCCCAGCACAAGGAAAAGACAATTCCCTTTAGGAACCCGGAGGTTTCTCCCAGTTCCCCCCAGTTGAGGCAGCGGCTGGCACGCAGCCGGGGGGCAAGGCGATGCCTGCGGCCTCGGTGAGAGCAGCACCGCCCCACACGCTCAAACACGGATGTTTTCTGGGCAAAGGGAGCCCTCGCGGGGGTGGGCAGGCGGGGTTGGCCTCACCTCGTTGTTTAAGAAATGCCAGCAGGGGGGACGAGCAGCCCCGCACCCTGCAATTGTGCTCTGGCAAGCGGCGACCCCCGGAAAAGCCGCGGCGTGCGTGAGCCTGCCGAGCTGAACCGGGACGGGAGCGGGGGAACGGACGGCTGCCAGGCCCCGGCTTCGCTCTGCATCGCCTTGCCGTGAACTTCCCACGGACACGGCCTTCTCGCCTAAAAGTTTTCTAAGCAGGCGCCCAGCCACCCCCAGGGCAGCTGCCCTTGCTCTTTTGTACGCCGTAAAATAAGGCGTGCGGTGACCTTTCCTGAAAGAGAACGCCCATCCCGGCCTGATAAATTCCAGGGAACGGCGCGCATCTCGTTCCGTTTTATTACCCTTGCCGTAAGGTTACCAAAATGCTGTTCCAGGTTATTGCGCTTAACCCGCTGCCAGCCCCCGCCGTAAATCCGCAGCCGCTGCCCGTGCCCGGTCGCCGGCCGGGGTTTGGGTGGGCAGCTCCGCGCCGGCGCCCCCGGGCAGCCCAAGCCGGCGGGTGAGCGACCCGGCCGAGGGATCCGCTATCGTTTTAACCTCCCGGGCCATTTATTCCAGCACATCTCCTCCGGGGCGCAAGCGTATCCCAGCCGCCTGCTTTACGGGCGCGACGTTCCCGCCTTCACGAGGCACGAACCCGGCCAGGGAAACATCCCCCGGGTTGATTTGTGCCAACGGCTGAGTCGTCTAAATGGTGGGATTTATACAGGCGGGGACAAATGGGACACCTGCGTCGAGAAAGCTGAGTTAAAGCCAAAATAAAAATCAGCCCCCGATTGTTCGGCGATGGCTCCGCTATTATGCATCAAGGGCATTGTCTTCGGCGAGACAATTCATTTTCTGCGCTCGTCCCCAAGGCGCCACGGGAGGGAAGCGGCACCGTCTTTCTCAAATCCTGGCCCATTGTTCAAGATGACGGCGTGTACATAACAATCCTAGAAATGCCGGCGTGTTTCGGCTTTGCTGTTTAGGAATCGGGCCTTGGCGGGGGGAGAGGCTCAAGACGCGGGTGTCACCCAACGCAAAGCGCTCGCTGCCGCGGCGCAGGGCGGCGTCTGCAGCCACGGTGCTGCGGCTGAACCAGAACAAACCGAAACCTGAGTTACGCCGGACCACGGCGCTGTGAATTCCTCGTTCCTCGGCCTGGGCTGCTCGGCGCGGCTCGGCTGAGAAGCGCTGACGGTAGAGTCTTGCTCAGAAGAAATAAAACCGGAGCGCAAAGAGCCGAGGCTGCGGGCGTTGATCTCCCCGCGGCAGCGCAGGCGGCGCCTGGAGGGTCCCGCCTGGGGCAGGGGCTGCCGGTGCCGCCAGGGGCCGGGGGCTCTGGGGCTTCGTGCTTCCAACCCGCGATGGCCTCGCCCAGCCGCGCGCCCCACGCTCGGGGTCCTCGCTTCCCTTTTAATCGCACTTCAAAACCAGGGAGACGACTTAAAAGTAGGCAAAGGAAGCGGCCAACAAAGACCTAAGGGCTCGTTTGATCTTCCTCTGAAAGGAGATTAGGAATCGATTCATAATAGAAAACGTGTAAGGGACAGCGCTGGAAGGGAAAGCCAGCGAAGAGCTGGGACCGGCCGCGCGTGGGGGGCACCTCGAGGGCAGCGTGGCCACTGCCAGCCCCCGGCACGCAGCCGCTCCGGCCGCGTGCCCCTGCAGTGCCGGGGGGCTCAGCGGCACGAAGGCTTTGGCCAAACTGCAAGCGTCCGGCGCCGTGAGGCACCCGGATCCTCCCGCGGGGACGGGGATGCTGATCCCTGCGGAGACGCGGGGCGGTGCTGCCCGCACCCCCCGCCCGCCCCTGCTGCAGCCCCAGTGCTTTTTGGGGCGGCTGGAGGGGCAGCCGGCGCTCACCGGGGCGCTTCGGAGGTGCCAGCTCTGGCCCCAGCTCCCCGGCGGTACAACGGGTCTTCATAAAACCGGGATCTACGGCCGAGTGCGTGGCTGTGGTCACACATCAGTCAGATTTCCCTGTTTCCCCCCGGACTGCTCATGCAGGCAGGGAAATCCGTGACGGTGAGGCCAAGAGCCCCCAGGCTGGGGGGGGGCCGTGCCCCCCGGCAGGCATGCCTGCGCTGCTGCCGCCTTCCCAAAGCTGCTTCAGTGAGAGGTGAGTCTGTGCGGAGGAGGAGGAGGAGGAGGAGGATGAGGACGGGAGGAGGAGGAGGAGATGGAGAAGGAGGAGGAGGAGGAGGAGGGGAAGGAGGAGGAGGAGAAGGGTAGAGCCCCCCCCCCTGCTGATTTTCGCTCTGCGGGCACGGGGCTGGCAGGGAAGCGGGGTAATTACCCCCGGCTGTCCTGAATGCGCGTTCCCCTCGAGAGCTTCTCGCCAGCTCTCCCGCCTCCACCACGCGCGAGCGTCGAGTGCCGCCTGGGGTTATGCTTTGTAGTGCCAGCATTTAGAAGAATAAAATCTAAAAGCTGGCATGAGGCGCGGAGCGGAGTTGCTGCCTACAACAACAACAGCATATTTCAATAGCCGAATTGAACACGACCCCTCTTACGCAGCAGGTCAGCAAACAAATCGAGGGATTAATTGCTGCTGTCGATCCGTATCTCGGCAGTATCCCAACATTTACAAATGTGAGCTTAGCACTGCGGTGGCAGCGCCGGAGCTGGCGCGCCCAGGCCTGGCACCGGCGCCTGGTCCTGCTGCACCTCGCTCCGAGCGGCGCTGGGGACGCGGTCTGGGTCCTTCTGCTGTCCTTCCACCTCGGTGCTCTGCTCTTCGACCCCGGCTTCTTCCGGAGCCAGCCGTTTCCAAACCGTGGTTTCCCCAAGCTGGTTTTGGCCCTGGACAGCGCTCACCGCTCGCCCGGCGGCCCCGGGGCACGTCCCAGCCCTGTGCCCGAAATCGGGGTTGCAGCCTGGAGCGGGGCCGCTGGCTTCACGAGGCCGCGCGCGCTGCCCGTTGCACTTCGTTGTTCGAGTGCTGCACCTCGGCTTCTACCGCTAACAGAGCAAAGCATTATTGAACTGGAAATGTTTAATTATTTTTTTAAGAAACAGACTCTGGAAGGTCGGCAAAGGGGAACACCGGCGCATGCGGAGCGCGATGCCGGTCGTACGGCAACAAATGCGTCCTCCCTTCTCAGGGCAAGTCAGCTGTGACTTGATTTAGCCACCAGGCTGCAAATTATTCATGTCCGCTGATGACCGTCGTGGAGAAAGCAGAAGCCCTTCTGCTCCTGAAAGAGCTTCGAGGCCGATGTAACGACCTATTTATATTCATGCATTCATCACAGCAGTTATTAATTAATATGTTTTATTGGTTTTGTTAAAATCATCTGTACTAATTTTAGGGGGGATTTTAGCAGTATCATTGCATTAAGTGCAAATAACCTGGAACTAAGGGGTTGTTTTTGTGACTGTGGATATTAATGCCTCTCCTGGAAGCGCTCTGCGGCGGGGGGAGGGAGAGCATTAATGGTCCCATTACGCTGGATTACACAAACGGCATGTTTCGCTCATGGAGGGGATTTAATGGCTTGGTGCGATAACAGTCTAAAAGCTGGCGAGGGTAAGATAATGGACTGTAAAAAATGTATGTTTATTGACACTTTTCCTCATTGTTTGGATTTCTGCAGGGCTGAATCTCCTTGGCGAGCCGCGCGGGAAGGTGCCTGCGCGGGATCAGAGCCTCCCCGGCGGCTGGGGCAGGCGGGAGGGGGCGCAGCATGTGGCCCCCACGCGATCCAGCCGGGGAGCAGCAGCGAACGCCCCCCCGCAGCGCTGAGTGATGCCCCAGCGCCCCCCGCCTGGGCGCCGATGGCTTCACCCCGCGAGCCGGGGGGGCACGGCTCAGCCCCCCGCGCCAGCGCGCCGTGCCGCAGCCACGAGGGATGCTCGCCCGTCTCCTGCGGGAAGGGCAGGTCCTGATCCTGCTTCCCGCTCCCCCGTGCGCCCAGGGAGGCGGGAGGCAGCCCCAGCCCCACGGGCAGCCGAGAGCCGGCCCTTCTGCGCTCGCCTGCAGGCCCCGAGGAGAGGCAGCCCGCAGAAATATGTCAAATTAGCGTTCCAGAACAACGCCCAGGCTTTAAACACAAACTTGGTGGAGAGAGGCTGGCAGCGCTGCCTGCCCCCGGGGTCCTCAGGGCCATTTGATCATCACCCTGACAAAACACCGAGCCCTCCCAAGGCACGCCGCTGCAGGCTAGGAAATAAAAACCCTGCTAAAGATGCCACGATATGGAATGAAACCAGCTCTCGCTGCACGACGAGGTGGCACGATCCGGCCCCTGAAGCCTCAGATGCGTTTTTCGGGCGTATTCACAACGTGTGTTTATTTTAAGAATTCACGCCCGGGCCGCGTTCCCACAGAGGCGCAGGGCTGTGTTCTGAAGGCCCCACACCTTCGGAAGCCCTGTAAGTGCACGAGGTTGCCCAACCCAGCCCAACACTGCTGAGATCCGACAGCAGACCCAGGCTTGCCTGTCTTCAGCTTCTAAACACAGCGTTATATGGGAAAGAAATTACTCGGCTACTTCCCTGCGCGTAGCAGCAGGGCAAGAAATTGCTCCCCCAGCCCTTCCCTGGCCGTATCAGCCCCAGAGCCGGGGGGGCACGGGGCCGGCAGCGGGTGGGAGGGCACCGCGGGCGGCCGGAGCGGAGCACCGGAGCCACCGGGAGCTGTGCAGTGTGAAAACGAACCGAGGGGTGGGCGACGTCTGCGGAGCCCCAAGGCAGTTAGTGATACAGCACTGTGATAATCGTTCTGCTTGGAATCTCATGCACTGGTAATTATTACTCTCCTAATTTCATTATTCACTATTGTGATCGGTAGCTTCACCTCTCCCTGTTGCTCTCTCTCTCACAAACCCCTTATTAGCATTCCCTGCACCGACATGATTCCCCATCCTACAGCTGAAACAAGCCAGGAGCAGGCTGGCGCGCAAGGCCATCGTGTTTTAGTGGCCTTTCTGCGCCTCCCGCCTCCCGCACTTGCCGCAACGCCAGGAGTGGTGGCACGGGAGGGTGGCACGGGGCCCCGGCGCAGCGCCCTGACGAGCTGCGGGACACACGTCCCGTCCCGGGGGGAGCGCGGCAGGGGAACCGCTCTCTGCTCCAGACCACACAAAGCTGTTCGACTAGGGCTCTTTGATCTGCTTCCAGAAATAAAAAAAAAAAGAAAAAAAAAAAAAAGGAAAACTTCCATTTAGCCTTCCTTATGATCCATAAAACGCTGCTGGAGGCAGAGACAGCTGCTGATATCAAAAAGTTACAGTTGGTAAAGGGACCTTATTGCAGTGGCACGGGGCGCCTGCGACTGTGCAAGCTGCTCCAGTTCCCGAGCCGCCCCCCGGAGCACCGTGTGCCCGCGGGGCCGGGTGTCTCGGGACAGCATCGGCACCCGGGGCCTTCTGACCCCCTCGCCATCGCTGGGTAAGGGGTGTCGTGTGCTGGAGCCGGCGCTGTTGATGTCTGTGGTGGCTTGGCCTTGGCTGGATGCCGGGTGCCACCAAGCCGCTCTGTCCCTCCTCTCTTCAGCAGGACAGGGGGGGAGAGAATGAGATGGAAAGGAAAAAAAAACAAACAAGCTCGTGTATCGAGATAAAGGCAGTTTAATAAAGAAACAGCAAAAGCAACAGCCGCCTGCGGTAGCAAGAGGAAAAAAACCAAGATTTTATTCTCTACTTCCCATTAGCAGGCGATGCCCAGCCACTTCCCGGGAAGCAGGGCTTTGGTATCCATGGTTGTTCCTCCAGAAGACAAAATGTCATAAAAGACGAATGCCCCCCCTCCTCTTCCTTTTCCCTTAGTTTTTATATCTGAGCTGACATCACATGGTATGGAACATCCCTGTGGTTGGGTTGGGTCAGGGGTCTTGGCTACGTCCCCTCCCAAGATCTTGCCCCCTTCCAGCCCAGTGGTGGGGGGGAATGTTGGAGACACAGCCTTAATGCTGCTCAGCAGTAGCCAAAACATTGGGGTGTCATCATCCCCTCTCACACCGATAGCAAGCACGGCCCTGCGCTGCCTGACCCGATACAGCGCGGCCGGTGCAGCACCGAGCCCCCGCTGCGAGGGCAGGGCTGGCACCCAGGGGCGGGAGGTGCCCGGCTGCTCCACCCGGGGCGGGAGAGGGTTAACGGAGGGGCCAGGGCCGCCTAATTAACCTCAGGTGCAAGGCTAGAAAAAGCTGCAGGTGGGAGCAAGGGCTCCAGAGCTCTGCTTGCCCTGGCGTTTGGAGGAGGAGGAAGATGATGAGGAGGCACGGCATGGTGGGGCTGAGCGGGTGCGTGGTGGGGCTGAGCGGGTGCGTGGTGGGGCTGAGCGGGTGCGTGGTGGGGCTGAGCGGGTGCTGGTGGCGTGGAGGCTGCGGGAGCATCCCACTGCCCGCCTGGGCAGGCTGGAGGTGAGGCTGGGCAGGGGGCAGCCAGGGCTCGAGCAGGCTACGTGCAGCTCAAAAAGCGAGTCCCTGCCTCCCTCCCTGTTCAACTCAGGGAAGCCAGCAGCTCCCAAATTCTCCTCCGTGATCCATCATCTTGTTTTGCCTCCTGGAAACTCGAGAGGGGGAGGCGAAAGGTGGGAGGAGGGAGGGGGCGCGTGGAAGACTAATTGCAGCTACACCTCGGGACTGTGGGTGCTGCAGGCATTTGAGGTGGGGAAAAAAAAAAAAAAAGTAATTTTCAACTGCGAATTGGTAACCGGCTGCTTAATGTTAGCTTTGCAGTTCCAGAAAAACAGAGCGACCTGTTGTAACACCTCGCCCCGCGGCGCTGGGCTGCAGCCAGCTGGGACCAGCACGGGCCCCCGCAGCAGCCAGGACGGTGCCCCTGCCACGGCTCCCGCGGCGACGCTGCTGCGCGGATGCTGGCGGAGGGCTCGTGATGCTGGCAGAAGGCTCGATGCAACTGTTTAACGGCAGTGTTTAAAAAGAGCAGTTGCCATGGCAACTGCCACCCCGGGTTGTTGGGTTTTTTTGGTTTGTTTTTTTTTTTTGGCGGCTGGTATGGGGAAATGCTTGCGCGGTGCGTGCCCAGCCACGGCGCAGCGGTCACGCTCCTCTGCTCCGCGGCTGCCCGCTCCCTACCGTGGGCACGTGAGCTGGCTGCCCCCGCAGGCCTGTGCCCCCGGAGGGTCCCGCAGCCCATCCGGCAGCGAGGTGGGCGCCCATCGCCCGCAGCGCCGAGCGTGCCGTGCTCCCGCATGAGGTGCGGTTCATTCCCACTGGCAAACGCTCGCCGGCCTTCCCCGGCGGCCTGCGGCGAGCACAGCGTGCAGCACCGTGCGCTCCCCGTTAAGCGGGGACCAACTCCTGCCTTGCCCGGGCCCAGCCGGGCGCGGGGGGGACCAGCGGCTGCCCCGAGCGCAGGGCGTGCGTCACCGGGGGGGCAACTCTTGGTTTCCCACTCCTAATTGCCTCGCACGCTGTCCGCAGAGCTTAGTTGCTAACTAAGACCGGATCTTTGGTAGTAATACAAGCAGCCCCTTGGTGGGCGGGGTTTCTGGCATTTCGTCTCAGTTCCAAAATGAATAATTTATACGAGGCTTTATTGGCGCCCAGAGTTATACAATAAATGTTCCATGCAAACACACTCGCATAGTTCAATGTTAATATCTCTCCAGTGAATTCCCCTGGCAGGCCAAGCCAGTCTGGGATTGCCACATTGCTTATTTACGTAAAATATCATAATCTCACTTTTATTTGCATTTCTGAAGTGCCGTTAGGGTGATTTGGAGCATACGAGCCCAGCCAGTTGATTGCAGCTACAGCTCCTGGTCCAAGGTGGGAGAGGACTTCCAGGACTCCAAGGTGAGATGCGGCCAAGAGCAGAAATAGGTTTTGGCAGTTGGGGGGGGGATAAACGCCAGGGGGTGGGGGGGAGCATTTGGGCGCTTTTGAGGGGCGGTGTGTTTGTGTGGGGCTGAGCAGATGGGGATGGGAACAGCGTGCGTCACCGGGAGCTGCTGAGCCCAGCCTGAGCCCATCCTCCTGTCTTGCTCTGGGCAGCAAAGCCTTCAGGGCGGTTTAAATCCAAGGCAGCTCTTGCAAGAGAAGGGTGGCAGCTTTCGGCAGCGATAGCTGGGCTGCACCCCCACCCCTCCCCACGCCAGCGTGCTCTTTAGGGATGCCTTCCTTCCGCAGTTAGGGGAAATTGTACCCCTCTGAAATGATTTCATTGCTTAAATCCCAACCGTAGCCTCCAGAGACTAATTACCTCCCTCCCGCATCTGCATCGTTTACATTCAAGTCAGTTGAAGGGAGATGCAATGTTTTGGAAGGAGATGTGAAACGGAGAGGCGAAAATCTTCTAAGAAGTAAATGGCTCGGAAGAAAGATGCGCCAGCATGCGCGTGGTGAGCGCGGCCATTTTGGGATGGGTTTGATCCCTGTTCCCGCTGGGACCGGGACAGGGAGGTGGTGGTGGGCAAGCGTCCCTCGGGTGAGCGCTTGCCCATGTTTCACCCGCAGAAAAGGAGGCTCCAGCGGGAGCGGAGGCGTGCGGCTTGTGCTCCTCCGCGTCCTCTTCAGAAAGAAGTGACAAGCACCAGCTCGGTGACGCTGTGCCTGTCTGGATCCAGATGTCTGGCTCCCGTACAGGGGGGTGCTGCTTTCTGCTGCTCGCAGCACAGAGGCAGCTTTAAGACGGGCAAAAAATGATTTCCAAGTTGTTGCTTCGCGCACTGTTGTCTTCAGCCGAGCTAACTGCTGCTGGGGCTTTCTGACGCGCTCGGTGCCATCGGAGGCTCTCTTTAAAGCTGAGGTTTGTGCCGCCCCAGGTCTTGGCGATGGAGAGGAGGGAGCGGTCTCCTCGCCGCCAGGATGCCTATTGACACGTCTTCTGCTTTGCTCTCTCCAAAACAGGTCACAGGAGCTATTTTGCAGGCGTTGCTGCCTGCCACTCAAAACCCCCGAACTTCACCATTTCAAGCACGTTCTTATCTGCTTTTCTGCCATCCCTGCAAACTCCATCTGGAGCTGATGATCCAGTTCAGCTCATGCGGCCAGGGGCAACGACTCTGCAGGTGGCTGGGATGTCCCCGGTGCCGTAGCCGGGTGGCCAGCAGCCCTCCGGGGACCCACAGCAGCTCGAGCTGCCTGCTGGTTATAGTGGTGCTCTGGGGAATAAAAACCTGGTGTCGCAGGTGAGCTCAGCGGGAGGGTTTCCAATGAAAAGCAGTAACGGTTGTTTGAGAAAATTAATTGAATTTATTTGACAAATACTTGCAGATCTAGGGCGCAATTGTGTATATACTGGGAAGAATGGCTTCAAAGAAAGCCCATTGTGGCTGCTGTCACTCGTTCTGCTCCTTTTTCCCTTCTTTTTTCTCCCGAAACTGATACGAGCTGGCGAGCTAGTGAAAGAGGGCTTCATTCCATCCAAAGGCAAGCTCAGCGGCACCTGGCTTATTCTGGAGGATCTCAACAGGCTGTCATTGTCTGGCCGTGCTGCTGTCTGGGCAAATTTAGCACATAGCCAGGAGGCTGCTTTAATAGGAGTGCTGCGACTTCAGGAGAGCCATAAATTTATATTCCCCTGTAATTGCAATAGCACACCTTAGTGCTGCTGCTGTAGCAAGAAAATGCTGCTCCCCGGTGCGCTGGGGACTTGGCGACGATGCCGGCACAAACAGGATAATGAACGGCAGAGAGCTCGCGTGTTTCGCAGACCGAGCTTAAATATTGAAAGAGCAGCATCCCTGCATCAGAGGGGCTTAAAGCTATCTTAAATCTAGAGGCTGTTTCACCCCCCTGCACGCTGGGATTTGCATGGGGAGCTCACTTCAGCGTTAATGGGATTTGTGAGTTTGGGACATATCTTAATGCACCGCGTCCCTCCTATCTCTTGTCTGAGTAAAACGCATTTGAATTTTTCATCTTAATCGCAGACTTGTGATCTGGAATAGACATTCTTGTACTGAAAGGCATCCGCTCCTCGGGGTACACAAAGGCGTGTCCCCAGTCTCTGCTGTCTGTATGCTGCGTTTGGAGAGCACAGCTGGATCCCAGCGGTGGTTTGCCCTTCAGTAGCCAGAAAATCTCAGAAATGCCTCACAGCTCCAGAAAGCCTCCCCTTCTAGGGACAGGGACATCCAAGTGGGACATTTTGTGGTCCTATTCAACATTTAGCTTGTAGGAGCGCTTTCGGTCTGCGGCGTGGGTACGTAAAAGAGGTCCCTCCTCTGGACAGCCCGGGTTGGGAGGCAGCGGGTGGCCGGTGGGGAGCAGCGATGGTGCTCGGGCTGGCAGCAAGCCTGGGGGCTCCCCTTCCCCGGGGAGCACTTTGGGCAATCCCTTGGGCCACTCAGGACCGGGCTTCCCCAGCCTTTGCATCGAGCTATGGCTTTGGCTGTGGCTGCTACCCTGCGACTGCGGGAGTGCTCTTTAAAGTTGCTGCTGTAGTGGAATAGAAAGTTCGCTCTAACCCTCTAGGGATTTGGCAAAGATGCTGGCACAAAAATAGTTTGTAATGAGCTTTAAGACATATTAATGAAGAGAAGTATAATTATTACTACCGAGTTCAATTACAGCCCTTGGATTACAAATATTCTCCCACAATCCCTCCAGACAGAACTGCATCTTGTCTCCGCAATTAAATACACTGCGTATCAAGGGGAGGGAAGAGGATTAAGCTACAGAAGAAAGAATTGTTTCAACTTGACTGTGGTGGCCCCTCTCATCCTGCCGGCCAGCTCCCGGCGCTTTGAGGAGAAGGATCCCCGCTCAGCATGGTGCAATGGTGCTAAAAATATTCTTTGGGAAACTGGTGGTTGGCTCCCTTCCAAAGTCCTGGGTGTCTGTAATGCAGCAGTTGCCATGTTAGTAGAATCTAATAAACTCCTCTCTGAAATATTTATGGAAGTGCACACCTGTACAGTTCTCTTTCCCAAAGATGCAACCTAGGCACTTCTTCAGGGGTTTTTCCTTCCCTGGTTACTGAGCATAGAGACAAAATTGAGGAATTCGCATGTTTCCCGCAAAGGAGCGTGACTGAAAGCACAAAGCGGTAAGAGATGTGTGGCCGCAGGCGCAGAGCGCTGCCGCGGGTCAAGCGCTGGGGAAGCCGCACATCGGGCGCAGGGAGCTTGACCTTGACAACGCAGCAGAAGTGTCAGGCCGTGGTAAAACAGCGTGCTCCCTGGAGACTGGCAAGGTCCGGGGCTGGAGTGGCTACTGATGTGCCTTTGAGCTTCTTGGGTGGAGAAGCTTGGCCCCGGAGAGCTTTGAGGGAAGGAGAAACCGGTGCTGAGCGATGAGGGGCACTGCGTTTCTTTCACTTGCAGTAAGAAATCCATTACTGAGAGGATCACCCTGACCTGGATGCTGGATGGCAAAGGACCAGGCTCCTTCCCAGGGCCAGAGCAGCTCTGCTGGCTTCGATGCTCGTGGAGAAGGGTCTGCGTCCAGGAGATGGCACAGGCAGTCCACAGCGCTGCTCCCCTGGAAGGTAGCACTGCTCCCTCCTGCATCCCAGCACAGGATGCTCCAAACTGGCTGGGTTGGGGGGGTTCAGTGTAACTCTACCTTTTGCTGTGTTTAACCCCAAAATTTGCTCTGAAAAGCTTCTGACATCAAAATGTACAGAGTTGAGCACCAGAGCAGAAGTCCTTGGTGGCTGTTCTTCTGCAGGACACAGAAGCAATCAGAAACCTCGGCGAGTGCATGAACACGCGCGGCGACCGTAGCGGCAGTGGTCCGGGTAAGGTACCAGCTGCCTTTTTGAGCGCTGCCTAAAAACTTGGTTTCCTATTAAGTGGGATGACAAAATCACAGCCACGCATATTGTGGTAGCTGCTCCTCAAACACCGCGGTTGTCTGCAGACAGAGCGGTTTGCCTGCCTGCCCCGGTCGTCTCTGGAAATGACAGAGCCAGCACTTGTCTAAATTCCCTCAGAACCCACTCCCTGAACACATTTCTTGTGCAGCCTGATGGCTGTTACATCTTTCCTACCTAACCTGGTTTACACAGTTTCAGGGCTTGCTTTTGATCACGCTGGCTGTAGGACACTTGTTCGTACTGTGAACCCTACTTCTTTGTTCCTGCAAGCGTGCTCCCCGTGGGGAAACCTTTGTCCAAATACTCTCAGATTCCCCAAAGAGAGAGCTGCTGGCTTCGCTTTCTAGTCGAAGTGACAGCAAGGAATATATAGATTTATTCTTCTATTCATTGGTGGCTTTCTATTAGTGCATCCTCACATCAAAGGGTCAAAATAACATCCCCGGTATGCTCGCTGCAGCTGCTGGCCACCAGATGGACATCTGAGGAGCAGGTATTTTTAGTGGAAAAGGAGAACCAGCAAGGGTTATTTCATGAAGGCGATGACCCAGGGCACACGGTAAGAAACTTAATGGACAAACTTTTACCAGAACCTGAGAGGATGGGAATTACAGCGGTTGCTTCTGACCGCCACATCTCTGCCGTGTGCCAGGCAGCTCCGGATCCTGCTGGCATCCCCAGAGCAGAGCCACCGAGAGCACTGTGAAGCCCTGGCCCAGCTCTTGGCACGGAGAGGGGGACAGAAAGGTGCGGCAGTCAAGTTGCTAGCTGTGCGACGGCATTCCTGTTATGAGGGTGCCTTTAAGCTCGAAGCCTTCTTCCCAGGTTTCATTTAATTCAGACTCTCTTCAAGTATTAAGCACTGTCAGTGCAGGCAGAAAAGAGCCCTAGAAACTCCGTGCTTGTGCAGGAGTGCTCAGCTTTGTCCACTTAGGTGATTAATCTGTCTCTGTCTGAAGCGCAGCTATTGCACACCAGGACAGCGTCTGGACAGTTGCACTACATTTTCTTTCCAGCACGCAAGTGGTGTGGATGGCACGGCGTGCGGCCGACCCCGCCAAGAGGTGGAAGATGACTTCAGTGCGGTGGCATTGTGTAACAGAGCTGCTGCTGGAAAAAAAGCTGCTTCAGGAGAGTCAGTACACAGGGGATCCACCAGCGATTTCTTGATGGAGGCAGACTTGCATGTAGAAAATACTTAAACAGGTTGTAACGAAGATCTGGCTTCATTACTGGAGCCTCCCAGGGCTGATAACTGAATCGCTCCTGTTGCACTGGAGTCCCCAGTTGGAATGAATGTGCAAACGCACGGCACTCTAGGATGCTGGAGCAGTTGTCTTAGCGTGAATCCTGCCAATGGTACAATATTGCTTGCTGTTGCATGAACAGAACATGTCTCCTCTGATTGGATTTTCCTGCTCTTTTGAGATGGATGCTGTCTGAGGATCCCCGCTGGTGGGAGGTCTTCCCTGAGGTATAGTTACAGCTCTTTACACGTAACCTCTGGCCTTGGTAATGGAGGGTAAAAAAAAATATAGAGATCTAAGTGCTTTTCAGATGAAGCTTCCTCCTTTTCTGGAAGGAGGGTGTGAGACGTGACGAGCGGCTGACCTCAGGGGCCTGTTCCACGGTCCTGCTCTAGGGTGTTTCAACTTTATCTTTTTTTAACTTGGGGAGCTATTGAGCTGCCATAACGTTCCTGAGGTGGCTTGAGCTCCCACTCCTGTGAGATACCAGGGAAAAAGGTGCCTCTAGAGGAAAATGCTGGTGGCTTTTTGCTCTGCTGAGAAGGTGCTACCTGGCCCAGCCGCCTTCTCCGTCTCAGCAGGGACTGCACCTCTGCTCGGGCCAACTCTGTCCTCGTTCATCTGCCTCGCAACGGGTGATTCTTAGGAGCCAAGCATTAAATTGTTGAGGCTTTATAAACTTTATGTATTGAATTATCCCAAGATAAGTGACAGAAAATGAGCAAGAGTTAATTATACGACAGCGAGGGAGAGTGCCGCTGCATAGCAATCATTTCAAAGGCAAATAGAAATATTTATAGACTCGGGACTGCAAAACTTGCCACCGTACTCTGACACGAGACGTGCTGTTGATTCACAGAGCAACAGTTTGGGATGGGGCTTTGACAGGCATGTGGGCTACAGCTCTGCTAACAGGTAACCTCATCTCAAGCTGGGTTCAAAGGGATGTGCCAATGTGATAAAATCGGGTAACGTTTTGTAAAACCAGAATTTAAAATATCCTGGCAACCTTCTATTTTCAGTCCCTCTTTAGAATTCCCTATCTGTATCGCCCGCTGACAACCAGTGCAACCCAAATGGGTGCAAGCGGGGGCGTATGCGGGTGTGGGGGCTTGCAGAGATGACCCCCACCAGCTCTGCGGGAGCGAGTGCCCCATGTCCCTTCGGGGGGGGGGCTGGAGCAAGTACCCCCACCATCTCCCTTTGGAGACCACCAAGCAGGCTTTAAAGAATCCTTTGTATTTTTAGCAGTGACATAATAGTGGTGGAAATTTAATAAACTTTGCCATCAAATATTTATCCTATTACACTGGCTCAAGTAATTTAAGCTGCTGAAATCAACATTGTGGGTTTATTTTTTATGAGCCTTGCGTAAAAACAGCCTCTTCTATCATTGTCAGGTGTGTCTGGAAGAGCTGCGTTTACTCAGAGCATTTTTAATCTTCCCAAAGAAACAACGTTGAATAATGCACAACCTTTACCAAAATGTTACCTGTCACTGGTAGAAAATCTAGCTAGGGCTGGGCAAGCCTGATGTTCACTGGCACGTGGGACGGAGGAAGAGCAAACCTTTCTCTAATCTAACTAGGCCAGCAATGCTGGGAGCGCCCCGGGCTCAACTTCTGGATGGAGTTCTCCTTGCCCAGTGCAGCAGGGCTGTTCCCAGTGTGTCCCGCTGACAGCCGGGCAGGGGGGCAATGCCGGGGCAGGGGTGGGCTGGAGGAAGCAGGGAGAAGCCCAGGATCCGTGCCAGCTGGGAACAGCAGGCTATCTGAGCTGCCAAACACAACTGCTCCGGCTGCCTGGGGCTCCCCAGCAAAGAAACGGGGCAAAAACCCATGCATCTGGGCCACCGCAGGGGGGCAAAGGCTTGATGGGGAGGGGGGTGTCTGCCACGAGGACTGCAGTGACGCGGTCTCCGTGTCCAGGGCAGCCTCGTGAACCCCTGCGAGCTGCCCCCGGCTTTGCCCACGCGTGGCTCTGGGCGCTGCATCGCTGGTCTGAGGCTGACCCCCAGCGACTGGCCACCGGGTAAGCCGAGCTGCTGGCCTAGGCTGGGCCCGGCTGCTGCTGGGAGCAGCTCGGTGGGTGATGAGATTAAAGCAGCCGTTAGGTTTGATGTAAATTAAACCATAATCCCTGCAGCAAAACGATATGAAAAAGAAAAAGCGGTGGGAAGATGTTTGTTTGCGTGACTGCTGTTAAAGCAACTATTGAATTAAGCCAGGAAAAGAATTCTGTCGGTAAGCTGCTGTTCTGCTTTTTAACGGCAAGGCTAAGTTGCCACAGTCAACAGTTGTCACAGCCTTCCCTGTAATCAGATTCCTGGAGCACTGGTAATGATTTCGTCTCAGTGGGATGCTTTGTGCTGGGAGAGATTTACTTGCATTTTGTGAAATGCTTTAAAAATCAATGCTGCTCAGAGCAATTAAGGTCTTTGGAAGGGTAGGAAACCTTGGGCAAATCAGGTGCCCTGAATTCACTGGGTAGCATTTGCGGGGTGCTTTGGAAAGGATTTGCGGTGTAAATGCTGGAGATTGTTGGGAAAATTGGGTACGTGGATCAACGGCGGGGAGGATCCGATCGCCAGGGGCAGGGCCCGGCATCTCCGGCTGTACCCATCGCAGGGAGGTGGGTGCCACCCAGCCCCTCGGGCAGGCGGGCATCGCAGCTGCCCAGCTGGAGAAGGCTTCTCTGTATTCGCCGTTTCTCAGATGTCCCTCAAGGTTTTTTATTAATGAATTTCATAGTTTTTCTCTGTGCTGCCCTTTCTTGCAAAGCCTATGTACTCTGCTCAGTTGTGTTAATTAATTTCTTCAGATACTGGCTTTCCACATTTGGTTCTTGGTGAGATACTAGAAAGAAATCCAAAATAAGCCTCAAAAAGAGATTTCTCACACAGCAAGCAGAAAGTTTCATTATGTACCATAGATTCCCTGTTATTTCTACGTAGGGCCACTCTAGTTCCTGGTGTGAACGCTCCTCAATAACGAAAATTAAGATCTTATTCAATTTGAGTGGTACAAAGGTACTCAAGACAGCAGGGTTCAGGACGGCTGCAGCAGGGGGCTCCAGACCCCCTCGAACGTTTTGCTTCTAGCTGGGATATCAACTCATCCAAAATTCGTCCATGAGACGGTGCCTCTGGGAGCCCAAAATCAGCAGTTCAGCATTCACTGCCATCACCCGAGTCGGCATCGTTGGGCAGGAGAGAACCACAAGAAAAGGTGTGCTGCCAGATCTCTGGTGAGCCCTGCCGAGGAGGCGGGAAGGATGCCGCAGCGTGGTCAGGCAGGGAGCGAGGCTCCCCGGGCCGGGTGTTAGCCAGCGCATCTTCCTCCCACTTGCTCCCCAGGTGCTGCTAATGAAAAATAATTCAGCCACCTTAACTAAAAATAAGCTTCCCCTAGCAGGAAAAGGCCAGCCAGTGCTCCTGCTGGATGACTGTTCAGTTTGATAGACCTCTCACTCAACAGTTAACAGCCAGTATGTTTACAGGCAACGGGTGTTTTTTTGGCTGCTGTCCCTAGCATGTCACTAATGTTTAGCCAAATGAACTGGGAGGATTATAACAGACAGGGACACTGGTGCAAGTGACAGGCGCAGAGATAAGTGCTGCAAGAAGCTAATTTACACATCGAGTTTCACAGCCTGAACCTCCCTTCCTGCTCAATAAGCTCATCAGCTGCTGCTTTATACCCGCCAGCCAGCTTTCATAAAAATGAGGGAGCTAACAAAATATATTTTTTTTTTTGCCTGCCTGCTTAGACAACAGATTCTAATAAAAACTGGTTTTTAATATTGTTGAAAATAAGTTCTTTTTTTTTATGTGGAAATGTGGGTTTAATGTAAATAGTTTGCGCTGCTCTGATTCTCTTTAAGGGCCACTTGGCTGTCAGCAGTCCCCGTGTAGCCTTTCAAGTCGCTCAGGAGCCAGTGGCTGCCGCTGAGCTGGGGGCTGATCTCGGAGGGGATCCGCGTTCTCGCTTGCCTCCCCCGGGGTGCTCTCTGCACTACGTGACGGCTGTTCTCTCAGAGAGGGACCAGCCCTGCTTCAGAAAACACAACACCTGCAATTGCAAAATTCCCACAAAGTAACGTGGTTATAGGGGAGAACGTGGTGACCGCAATACAGAGGTTTGCGAGGAAGCCCTGGCTTCACCTGGGCGAGGTGCTTTGTCCCCTGGAAGCATCCGAGGCCGCCCCGCTCAGGAGCTTGGGGTCCTGGGGGCTGCCACAGACCGTGAGCCCACGTCTCTGCTGGTCACTGAAGCACACGTGGCTGCTTTGGGCTTAGCCCGTCCTGCTCTAATACGCCTATCAATCTTAGGAAGCAGCATAAAGAATGAGAGACATACAGTGTCGTGAGAAGTATTTATTAAAACCTTCAAAATTAAATTTTTCTTACTATTTTCTCTTTGTGGGGGAAAACAACTAGCAAGGCTTCCAGCTGCAGAAAGGCTGTTCTTCAGCCAGTTCCAGTCCTCTTCTGTTTACGAGACAGTGTAAGTTTTCACTGCCTAATAAAAACAATCATCTGTATTCCGTGGCTGCAAGCAACAACACTGTGAGAGAGTGGAGCGAGTCGAGGAGCTTTTGGAGGAGAATATGAATTATCTCAGCCAGAGAACAAAGCACAGAAGGACCCCTGAGCACTGAGAGAAATTGCAGAACAACGTATCAGGCACGTCTCCGAACCGCCGCAGTTTAACTGGGAGACTTTATGCTTTTGAGAAAAAATGTCTTACTTGAATATTCCCATAGGTACATTCTTGCCACTTATTCCTGAGATTTAAATTGTTCCTCGTGTTTTTTAAGGCCAGGATGAACGGACAAGCATTTTATCAGCTAAATTGGATTGAGGAGCATGGGTAATACCCTCAAATCACTGAGACTTGCGGTATTGCTCTGCAATGGGCAAGAACATTAAAGGCTGCTATAAAGAAACAAGTTCCTGTGCCCTCAGCCGGACAGAATTATAAAAATCCCCACAGCGTCCTCAAAGCACTGAATTAACAGGAGGGAGAGCTGTAGTTTAACGTGATGGATAGAGCCCCTGGGCTCCATTGTGGCGGACGCTGCTGTCCCTCCTCTGGTGCAGACCGGCAGGGCACGCAGGACCTCCGATTGCTCGGAACGGGCAAGCATGCCACCTCGCCTCCCCCGGTAAAGTAAGTGAAGATAATTACATACTTAAATCTAGGTGTCGGGCTGCTTTGCTACACAGAAATTCATCTGCTATCGTCAGAGTCCTTGAAGTTAAAGAGGGATTTGAGTTACTGACATAATTTGCTCCCTGAGGGCTATGGAAACGAACTGAGAGGCATATCTGAATAATAACTCCCCAACCGCACATCTTATAACTGGAGCTAGCGTTGCTCCAGAAAGAAGACACAATGGGAAGCAGAAGATCTGAAACGTTTATAACCTGTACAGTGATAAGGCAGAATTTGTTTGGTTTTCCCTAGAGGGAAGGGGGACTATCAGGGAGATCTGGAGGCGAGCTCCTCTGTTTTCACTTTGCTAGAGCTTATTTTAACGTTTAACGTTGGCTGCCTGTGGGCCAAGCCCGGGGCCCTGTGTGATGGGCTGGGGCCGGCGCCCCGCTTGCAGCAGGCCCCGAGGCGGGCTCCCCGCCCCGGCCCCGGCTCGCCCAACCACCGAGCGGGACAAGGCCTCCCTCCGCCCGCCGTTTCGGCCCGGAGGGGCCGCCTGCCCGCCCGGTACCCCGGGAGACGGGAAAGGGCGAAGCCCGGCTGCCCCTGAGGCGAGCGGCTCCACAAGATGGCGAGCGCGGGCTCCCGTGCCCTCCCCAAGATGGCGGCGGGCGGCCCGGCGCGGCGGGCGGGCGCGGCGGCCGGAGCGCGGGGCCGGAGCCGCACGGAGACCCGCGGCCCCGCTCTCCCGGGGCGCTGTGCGAAGGGGTCCCTGGAGGGCGGGCACCCGGCACCCGCCTCTGCTCAGCCCGCGGGGGAAGCGTCGCCGCCGGCCCTCCGCCCGCAGCGGGGCGGCCCCCGGACGCCGAGCCTGGTAGGAGGGACGGGGCCGGGGGTCGGGGCGGCCTCGGGGCCGGTGGTAACGGGGTGGAGGGTGCAGCCAAGTGTTAATAGCTGCGAACTGAGCATCACCGTGAGGGAATTTCAGTGAATTCTAAGCCTTTCCTACCTTCCCGCCGCTTTCTTAGATGCTTACGTGCCAAAACACAGCGCAGGGGCATTTTTGTGTGCTCCAGGGCCAGCCTTCAGGCTCGCTGACGCTCCAAGGCCGGTGGCGGGCTGTCAGCCGGAGCGCTGTGCCGCTAGCAAGCGGCGGGACGCTTTGCCGTACCGGGTGGTAAGTCTGCTCTGCTACGTTAACTGCCATCTACAGCATCCCTATGAAAATAGGAAAATGGTGATTAGCCACGTACAGTGCTAGTTTATGCTTTGAGAAGCAGCTTTCTACTGGTGGACTGCACGTTGTGGTTTAATGTAAGCTCTCTGCTCCTCTTGTTTTCACGTGCACTTTCTATTAATTATTTTTCCTAGTGATGCAGCTCTGGATCAAGATGCCACTCGCTTGATGGAGCCCTTTGGTTCCACATCCAGCCTTGCAACTAAAGCGATATGTTGATTTTATTTTTATTTCAAGTAAGCTTTAGGATCTTACTTTTTTTTCCTAACAGTATTCTTCACGCAAAGCAGCTGACAGACGACCCTCGAAGAGGCTAAAATGTGAAAATAACAGTCTGGTAAAATCAGAACTCGAAGGACTTACATGTGGAAGTGAAAACCTTGCTGCACTGGGGGAAACACCTGAAACATCTGATGGGGATCGGTGTTCAGAAGATCCAGGAGACCACAATATAATTCAACAGAAAAAAGGTGAAAACATTCCAGAGACTAGTGAAGACAAACAGGAAAAGGAACATAATGTTTCTCTCAAGCTGCATGCAGTGAAACCGAGCAGTGCTCCATCAAAAAGGGACAGTGCTGAAAATCTGCACAATCATGCCTGCAGCGAAGAGGAGAGCAGCTGTGAGAGTGTACTTTCAGATGGGTCTAGCCTGGAGGATGGGGATCTCCCGAAGAAGCCGATGCAACCAGACAGCAGCGCTTTCTTCGATGAAGACAGCAACCAGCCAATGCCAGTGGACCGGTTCTTTGGAGATGTTGAGTTTATCCAGGTGAGATGATGACAGTCTGTTCACTCTACGGATTCACTTCTGTTCCACTTCAGTCTCACATCTTAAACAAAATGGGCTAGCCTCAAAATTGCAGGCAAACTTGACCGATATTTGTAGACATCTGGAGTCATATCCCCACCCCCTACATAGAATTATTTGTCTCAGAGATGAAGTTAATTGCCAAGACATGTTAATTTCAGATGTGAAATCTTTCTTGTTTAGATTTTATTATTCCAATTCCCTCAGATAGATACTTTTACTCATAAAGGCACAGTATTACTCTGGCAAAATAGTTTTTCACTGGTCGTTGGTTCTTCATCATTATTGTAATTCTTTGGAATGGAAGCTGATTTCTGGTGACCTTTTGGATCAAGGGCCAGAGCTTTAAATTCTAATCCCAGGTCTGCCTTTAACATTGTGTAACTTTGGGCAAGTGATGCCTCCTCCTTTCAGGTGTTTCATGAGGATCGGTAGTTAGGAGTCACAGCTGGTATTTTGTGGGAGTGGCAAGGGTTTGTTTGTGGGTCACTTCACCCTCTTTGAATCCTTCTCGAGCCTGCACAAGGAATGCCAGCCCTCCCTGTGACCGTGAGCCATGACTGGTTCAGGCAAGCTTTAGCTATGGGTTTATGCCACAGTTTCCAAGCGAAGAGGTGTGTGTTGGTGTGTCATGTATCAGATGTGGAAGTATGCGAACTGTGGGAGAGGCAGGAGGCCTGCCATTTGCTGCAACAGACTTTCCTTAATGATTTTATCTTTTTCGTAAAGGATCTCCCAGCAGCTGCACTCCCAAGCACAACGATGAGCAGGCGAGAATTCAGAAAGCTACATTTCATTGCAAAGGAAGATGAGGAGGAGGAGGAGGAGGAAGAGGATGTTGTCTAACAACAAACTGTAAACAAACAAAACCTTTTTTCTTTTTCTTTGCAACCACGTAATGATGGTTGGCTGTGTCACTAACATAAGGTGTCTGCGTTTGCCTTTTCTCAGAACTGGTAAGAGTTTGTTTTTCTGGAATTGGCAGATATAGCATTCTCCCACGGTTATCTGGGGCAAAGATTGTCTGAATTTTCAGGGATTTGGAAATAAATTGTAATTTATCATTTCACCACTAGTATTTAGGAAAAAAAAACCCAGGGAAAATAGAAGTTCTTACTGCTTTTTCCTAAATTGGAGCCCATATCTAGGGTGAACATCTGGTCTTGCTTCTTTTTTAAAAACAGTCAAGAAAACCACGTTAGAACAAAGTCCTTTTTCTTTTAATTCTGCAATGTCTGCCGTTGTGGCACCCACCCCGTTAGTAATGCAGCCAGTTGACTAGCCAGCACAAAAAGGGACGCCGGCCTCCGTTGTGATGCATTGTTTACATCTAAACCAGAACCAACTAAACCTCCAAAATGCAGTTCTGCTGGCAAAACTAAACGCACGGATGCCCATGTGAGTTCAGTGGTGTTAATCTCTGGAAGTTAAGTACGTTTTTATCGCATGTCGGTTCTCTGACGGCTTCCCTCTTCCACCAGAGCAGCCGTAAGCGTTGCCTGTTTTAATAGCTGTGTGATGCAGCTTGTGCAGTATTTTCAATTAACTTCCAGTGGTTATGAATAGGGATTTTGTAAACAAATATACTGGTGGTGATAAAGGAGGAATGAAACCTTTCAGCATCAGGCTCAGTAGATGAGTGAGTGTCAGTTGCTAAGGATATGGGTCAGTCCACCAAACTTGTTATTTCGGCCTGCGTTTTTAGAAAATAATGAGCAACCTCCGATGATTTCAGGAGCTGTTTATGATAATGCTTCTTTGAAAGTGTGATTATGCAATAAGCTTCCAGATCTTTATTGTTATAAATAGTTTCTTCTACATTTCTAAAAATATAGAGAAAATGTATCAGCAGATGGTTTAAATAAATATTAATTTCTACAGCTATAGCCTGTTAAACATTCAAAAGTTGTAAGCCAAACAAATTGTATATGCATGACATGTTAATTTATTCACATTTCCACTCCAGCTGATGCATTGTTTCTGTCAACGATATTTCTTGGCTCCTTTTCACTCTAATTCTGTAACACAGAAAACCTAATTTTTTAATAGCATATTCATGGTTTTCAGCACAACTCCATCTTGAAGCAGCTCTCCCAGCTTTTCTTAAATGCCGTATCTGCTACTGTCTCTTTCTAGCAAATGTCTTCTCACACAGACACTCGTTTTCATTTCAGCACTGTGCAAAACAGCGATTTTCAGTTTGTAGGAAGCGTGCCGTACAGATTACGTTTGTCATCAGGATCTTAGCTGTGATGCCTTCCCCAATGTCAAAACAGCATCATGTGCATTTCCATCTCGGTCACCGATGACGTACGTTCAGTAAGGCTGGAAGGATCAATTCAATGCATCGGTACTAGAAACCCTCTATTTAAAATGCACCTATTTTTCATCTTGAAATGTTTGGGAGGGGGATTGAGTTTGCTGTTCAAAGTAAATCAACACTCTCTGTAGCAAAGCTCCTGCGTTTCCAAGACCTAGTAAGTTATAGCTCACACAGCCACGTGTGGACTAGCCGGATTTGCCCAGGTAGGAAAGAGGACCAACGACGTGGGGGAAAACAGAGCTCTTCCCTAGAGCTGAGCGATGTTATGTACGTAGCAGTCACTGGCTAGTGCTCCACTCACAAACACATTTCCCTGCACCCGGTCTTTCTAGCCTGTGCTGGCCATGCTGTATTACACCCGATTAACTGCTCCTGCCCCTCTGCCTCCATGTACACACACAAAAAGATGGTGGTAATTTTTTGTTTATTTAAAAAAATTCAGTTCAGTAAGGCAGGCTGGAAGGATCAATTCAATGCATTGGTACTAGAAATTCTCTATTTAAAATGCACCTACATTTCATATTGAAATGTTTGGGAGGGGGATTGAGTTTGTTATTTACATTTTTTATTTAAAAAAAAATTCACATTGTTTACACTGACAGTCCCTTTTAAGTTCAATTGCTATCTGCTGATATTTGGGAAAAAAAAAAAAACCAAACACAAGTAAAAATAGATCTCTCTGTATTTTGTTACCTGAGGTAGGGAGTGTTTTACAGAAGCAACGTTCTCTAAAGCAGCAGGTAAGCATGATTATTGCGCAGTGATGTTGCTTGTATTGCTTCAAGCAAACTCGGGCTAAAGAGGCAGAAGCTGTCTGAAAGGAAAGGGCAATCGATGGGAAAGCTGACAAAGAACAAAGGTGGTAAAAGCGAAGACAGGCCGTGGCCCTGCTCTTCCTTCTAGGAGACACGCGGCTAAAGCGGCAGCAAATGGAGTGGTCACAGATGAGTGCTGGTGTTTTGGTACAGAAGAGCCAGCGGCTGTCAGGGAATCGCCCTCTGGCGTACCTGAAATAGTGGGACAGGCACAGAGCAAAATAATTACCCTAAGGTATTCTTTGTTTGGCTTAATGTTCAGAGAAACGTGAATCTACCAGTCCCCTCAGATCAGTTTTGATGGAAAGTTTTGTCTAAGTTTCCTTTCCGAGTACTGTGACTTTTGGGCCAGCACAAAAGAGATTGTAGGGCATAATCAATGTCGGCCTCTGACTCCCAGCTGGACTCGACTGCACTGAACACTTAGTGCAGTCTAAGGCAGGCGTGTAGTAAGTGGGAAGGCGGGAGAGTAGGATTAGGCACCACCTGAATGAATTCCTTGTGAGACTGCAGTTGGATTACTTGGCAAGTCTCTTTTGCCAGGGACTCTTAAATAAACTTTTGTTTAAGGAACTAGAGCTATTTAAGAATGATACTGCGTGACAAGATTTGGAAAAAAAGTCGCTTCCAGAGATAGCACTATGAAATCTCATGGTTTTGCTTCCTTTTTCTGTAAATTTTAGTTTTGTCACAGCTGAGATTATGATTGGTTTTCTTATGGCAAGCGATATGTACAAGTTTTAAATTATCCACGGTAAACAGCAGCTGATAGAAGTATTCCCAGTTCACTTCTCTTCCATCTCGTGTTTTGACAGCTTCTGCCAGTTCCGGGATAACAGCACGTTTCTTCTCTATTCTTCAGTACACAAAAGAGAAAACAATATTGCCATCAAAAGTTTTTTCATAATAATCAAGTCTCCATCGTCCCTTGAGAGCCAGGTGGAATCTGAATTCTTTCACCACAACTAGGTTCATGACTTTTTTTTTTTTTCCTGAGGAAATGAGTTTAGCAAATCCTGTTTGCTTCGTAAGTGCAGTCCCTGAGAACGGGTCTGAGGGCGTTTGCCAGAGAGGAGTCCTCACAAAGGGTACCGTGGTGAGGAGGGGCATGTTGCCATACAAAGGAAATCTGAACAGAAGCAAAGCAGCTGCCGAGAGGCGGCATTATAATCTGTCTTCAGGATTTTGTTACCAGAAACAGCTGCAGCACCCAAGCATCTTTCATCACAATGCACTGCTCATAGTGGAGAGAACGGCACAGTGGGGGGGAAGGATGAGGTAAAGACTCCATGGCTACACCTTTCCTGCCTGAGCTGAAGGGCGTGGAACAGGTAAGTTGGGATTAATAACTTGGTACGTACATGTGATCGAGATTCCAGGTACTGAAGACGATTCTGCTCTCCCTGTTGCTGTAGGGGTTGATAGAATGCTTACACGCGCAGTCACCTCTGTCGAAAGGTCCCTGTAAAACAAGACGGCTGCAATGACAGGCGCGCCACTCACCACCCCAGCTATAACCAACCACAGACCACGCACGCTAGGACAGCAGCACCCCGCCAAACCCGATGCTGTGCTACACAAGCATCCAAGTAGCTGTTCCCTTCCTCTGATGTCGTTGCAAGTCGTGCTGCTGCTTGCCAGAACCAAGGCTCTGCTTCAGAAAGGGCTGAACTTACCTGGCAGGAGAACCAGCCCTCCGCAGTGCACAGGCGGAGTGCCGCCTCCTCTCTCCTGTCAAAGTAGCACCCGTTGTATTTCACAGATTTCAGTTTATCTGCCATCAGGTCGACTATCCTCTTATACGCATCTCTGGCTGTAGGGTGAACATTTGAAATAAAACCACTAACCTAGGGGGGCAGGAAACAAAACAAAACAATCATTCTGTGGTGCCTATAGCAGCCTGCGGCTCTTTTCTACAATCAATACATTGCACCGTAAAAGCGTTTTATGTATATATGTGGTCACAGAATTATTGCAGCAGAAGCCTGAAAATAAGTTACTTCAACAGAAACTTTTACCTCCTTCATGTAGCTTCGTATTCTGCTTTCACAGCTGTATCGCATGTAGCTTGATTTGTTCTTAAAACGAGACTCTAGACCTAAAGGGAGTTAGACTGTGTTGTAACATAGTGCTTTTAGTGCTGTGCTTCTGCCTAGCCGGGTGTTTATCCCTTCTTTTCACAAACTTGGTGCGCACAGGCATTTTTTTCTTTCCTGTTTTTATTTTACTGGTTCAAGACTGCCCTGCTCTTGGCACTCAAAAGGACCATGCAGAGCATCTGCTGCAGGAGCAGTAGCTGATACTACAGTTGTTAAAGGCTTCTCGTTAATGTGCATGCAAAGAACACTTAAGAAATTGTGAAAAGAAAACTGAATTGTTCAGGAAGAACTGCAGCAGTGGTGTCCAGCAACAGGACAAGGGGCAATGGGTACAAACTGAAACATAAGAGGTTTCAGCTGTATATGAGGAAAAACTTCTTTACTCTGAGGGTGCCTGAGCCCTGGCCCAGGCTGCCCAGGGGGGCTGTGGAGTCTCCTTCTCTGGAGATATTCACCCCCCGCCTGGCTGCTGTCCTGTGTAACATGCTCTAGGAGAGCCTGCTTGGGCGGGGGGGTGGCACTGGGTGATCTCCCGAGGTCCCTTCCAACCCCTGCCATGCTGGGATTCTGTGAATGACTTGGGAACGGGAGAGGGATCTCGCAAAGAAAGCATAAAGAAAACATAAAGAAAAGTTAGCTGGCCGATACATGCAAGTTACCAATATGCCACTAGCAAACTGTTAAAAGATTGTAAATGCAGACCGATGCTGATGGGGAAAAATGTATTCTAGAGCAATCTCGGACCACAGCAGCCAGAGGGACTCCCCAGTTTTTAAGCTACTTTAAGAGCAGTAAAGCTGACCGGAGTGACTCCGGAGCAGAGGGAGCCGCCCGGGGGCCCCCCGCCTACCTTCGAACCACTTCTCGTCGTCCCCCTTCTCCTCGGCCGGGATGTTTCCGTTCAGGTTGTGGACGAGATCCGCCAGCAGCCGCTGCCTCCTGGGGCCCTTCTCGTCCGAGAGCAGCATCCGCGCCGCCCGGACCACGGCATCGCTCCGGCTGCAGAAGGCAGCGAGCAGCCGCTCGATGTCGCTGGCACCTGCGGTTTGCGCGGGCTGAGCTCGGGGCCGCGGCCGGGCCCAGGCGCTGCCCCCCCCCCCCGCCCCGCCGCCGGGTGCTCCCCCCCACCACCACCCCGGGCGCACTCACAGCCCTGCCAGGTCTCGCCGGGGCCCAGCAGCACCAGCTCCGTCTGCGGCGGCAGGGCGCGGAAGTAGCTCTCGGTCAGCTCCGTCCCGTCCTCGTAGAGGCAGAGCCGGCTGCCTGGCAAGGGAAGCTGCCCCCCGGGCGGGTGAGAGGCGGGCGGGCCCGCGCCGCCGGCCCCGCGCCGCAGCCCCCGGCCCGCACCTGCAGCAGCCGGCAGCCCTTCCGCAGCAGCCCGCGCAGGCTCCCGGCCGCCACCCCGAACTTCTGCGGGCTGCTGCACCCGCGCAGGCGGAACGGCCGCGGCGGCCCCGCCATGGCCCCGGCCCCCGCCGCCCGCCCGTCCCGTCCCGGCGCCCGCCCGTCCCGTCCCGGCGCTGCCGGCCCAGCGCGCATGCGCCTGAGGGGAAGGGGGGTGTGTGTGTGTGTGTGTGTGTGTGTGTGTGTGTCGGGCGGGGGCGCATGCGCAGTGGCGGGCGCGGCGTTGCCATGAGAGCCGGCGGTGGGGCCGCGGTGAGGCAAGTGGGGCCTGGCCCGGCCCGGCCGCTTCCCCCTCTCCCCCTTCCGCACCCCTCCGGCCGGGCGAGCCTCCTTCCAGGTCCCCGCCGGGCTCCCGCCGCGTAGGGCGGCTTTGTCCGCGGCTCGGCCCTTCCCCCGAGCCAGCGCCGTGGCCCTTGCGGGGCGCGGCCTCGGCCTGCAGCCGCCTCCTGGGGCGAGGAGCCCGGGGCCGGAGCTGAGGCGAGGAGGGCGGGAGGGGGCCGAATTAATGCCATCGTATCGCTGCCGTACGGGGGGGTAGCGGCGGTCCTCGGCGCTCGTCCTGCCCGTCGTTGCCGTCCCTCTCAGCCGCCCAGGTGGGTGCGTAGCTGTGGGAAGGTGCTAGGGAGCCTTTGCCTCAAGGCTCCCTCTTCCCAACTGTTGTTTTCCTTCGGCTCCAGCGCGCAGAGGGCGGTACCAGTTGCTCCTGTGCGCGTTGTGGAACTCAAATAGTTCGAAACTCCGTCTTGGATTAGCAGATTTAATTGGGTTTATGGGCAAAGTGCTACATGAGTTAGCTAAACCCTCGTTCCACTAAGTACTAATAAAACACTCACCATAAGAACATGGTGCAGTTTACGGTGCCAATATTAATTAAAGAAAATTTAGATTTGCGGTCATCATCGACTGACTGGATGGACGGCAGGATTTAATTCTTTGACTGTAGCATTTCAGTGTCCTTTTATTGTCCTTCCAGGGCTTAGCTTAGGCTGGAAACATCATTGCTTTGACTCGCTCACTCCTGCAGGATGCCACACAAGATCGGTTTTGTCGTTATTAGTTCATCGGGACACGAAGACGGCTTCAGCGCCAAAGAGCTGATGGTTCATGCGCCGACAGTGAATGGATGGCGATCGCCCAGGTACTGCGAGTGGGAGGAATGCGCGCAGTTCTGAAGCACAGAGTTTTTAGACTGGGAGATGTACCATGCGTGGTCAGAGCAGCTTACAGCATCCTAGACTAAACTGATTATAAAAACAAAAAAGTTGCTTTAATCCCACAGAATCCTTACCCTGGGGAAAGAAGTGTTTTGGTTACCACCTAAAGGCATTGCCTTGCCTTAAATAAAGTCCTTCAAAAGAGAAAGAGGGAACTATTTTTGTCCTTGTCAGTCTTGGAGTTTGCACCTATTTTGGCTTAGTATTAAAAGCCCAGTCTTCTCAGCACATCCTCTATGGGGCACGTTAACCTACACATGCATGCGATAAAGCGTAGCGTGTTTCTGCTCTGCTCTCTGGTTTCTTTTCACAGTATTTGTAATGCTGAATTAACCTATAATAACTTTGGAAAGTTTCATAATTAAATGTTACTCTAGTTGAAGTGAAGTCATCTTTAAAGAGATGATTCAGAAATTGTGTATGTTTTCAGACTCTGTCAGTATCCACAGGAAATTGTTCTGCAGTTGGTGGAGAGATGTCGAATACGAAAACTGCAGCTGCTTGCTCACCAGTACATGATTTCAAGCAAAATTGAGTTCTACATCAGTGAAAGCTTGCCCGAATACTTTGCTCCTTATCAGTCAGAGAGGTTTCACAGACTAGGGTAAGTCGAAAAGCTCTAAATGGTTTTATTACCTTAATCAGAAAGGCCTCAGGAGGAAATAACATTCATTATGCTGTGCATGCAACAGTGAAACACTGTGCTGCAAAGCAGCAAAGAGATTCCGCACTTGCTTAGGTCTGTAACAAAGCTGAAGGTGTAGGTGTAAGAGGCACGATGCAGACGAACGCTCTTGTCAGATGACACCACACGTTGTTTCAGTTACGAGGGAGTTTTAAACCTTATCAAAGTGCTAACCTGAGGAGCAAAAACACAGCTGTGTATTTGTACATTTCCTCTGCTTACTTGTTACGTTTTCCTTCTCAGTTACGTCCCTCTCTCGGACAATGAAAAGACTGATTTCAAAGCACGAGAGTTAAAATCTGTGTATATGGATGCAGTTGGCCAGTACCTGAAGCTGATTTTCCATAAAAATTATGTCAATAAATACAACTTGTACGGGCAGGTAAGCTGGGTTATGAGTCCTTACCTGGTAAGCTAGGTGAAGTTTCAGTAGTACAGAGCAGGTGTAGAAATCTGCTCCCATGACTTGTAGAAGCCAAAAATGTTGGTTGAAAGCTCCTGGGTTTATTTTTGGTTTCTTTTAAAACAGAAAATACAAATGCGAGGTTATGAGTGACTTGGAATCGTGACCGAGTGCATCAACTTACCCAGAACAAACGACCCAAATGCACGTTCCATTATTACTGCCTTTCTTTCTGAGTTTTAGACTGCACAGCAGGCTCTGTGCCGAAGGCAGAGTACTTCCTCTGAGAACAGCTTTGTGGTCGCTACAAAGCCACTCTTTGACTTTGGGATCTGATGTGGCATTAAGTGCAGGTGTTGTACAGCCATCCCGATACAGAAAAATCAAATATCTGCCTCAATTCTGCAGTGACTCTTTTTGCTTCCATCCCAGACCAGAAAAGGGAACAACTGATGACTGTGCAATGTGGTCTGTAGATTTGGTAATAAATTTTTAATGAAGCAGGAAGTATATTTAGCACTTAATGCTTTTCTTTGCTTCCATACCACCCTGGAGACCACAGGTCCTGGTTTTTTTGCTTCCAATTTTTTTGTTTCAGTTTTCATAAGATACAGAAAAAGTAATGACGTTATGCATTTACATTTTCTTTAACTCTCTTCCAGGTTGCCCTAGTAGCTATAAACATTATTGGAGATCCAGCAGACTACAGTAATGATAGCAATAATATTGTAAGTACAAAGCATCCCTGTCTCTCTCACTGTTGCTACACGTGTTCAGTTACAGGCTTCTTGGGGTCATGGAACACATCTTTCTTCTGCTAGTTTTGTGCTGTAGCAGAGCTGCCATGTATTGATTTATTATTTTTTTAATGTTATCTCGAAGCAAGAAAGCTCTCAAAATTGAGCCTAATTTGTGGATACAAAAAATAAAACAATCAATTGGAACGTTTGCATTTTCAGCCTCTCCAAATTCTCTTGTTTCAATATGCCCCAAAACTTAAGTATTATAGGTTGTGTAGCTTACGTCGATTGTGGCAAGTCAGAATTTCTGTCCTGAATGCACACTTGATGTTGATGAATATGCATTAAGGTTTGGTTTTTTTTTTTTTTCCCCCTGCAAAGCCTTCCAGAGAGAAGCTGATAGACCACTACTTGGGAATTAAATCAGATGATCCTGCCTTAGATGGAACTTACCTTGGGTAAGGAAGTTCTTCTCCATATACGCTGGCAAAACGTCTGCTCAGTCCCAGTCTCTGTATTTTGTTAGTTCCCTGCTCGCGAAAAGAGGAGACGTATGCTCAGCCTGCTCTGTTTTGGATTAGCTGAAAGTCTATTTTATTCATTTTATATCTTCAGGAAGCCTGACTCCATTTCACCTCTGGATGATTTGGCTTTTGACATGTACCAGGATCCAGAAGTTGCTCAGATAATACGCAGATTGGATGAGAAGAAGCGTGAAGCTGTCCATCATGAACGCTACGATTATGCCAAGAAACTCAAACAAGCTATTGCAGACTTGCAAAAGGTATTGTTGGAAGACTCTCTATCTCTTAAGCTGAACAGCGTTTCAGTGGTCTGTCAGGGACCCTGGCATCCATGCAGAATCATAGAGATTTCCAGTATATTTTCAAAATAGTGATTTTAAAATCGGATAGCTTGATTTAATAACTTGGCTGGGAATACAGAGACACATACGTATGCACGGTAATGTGATTCCAAGCTAGCTTGTTACACCATCTTCTAGGTAGGGGAACGGCTTGGACGGTATGAGGTGGAGAAGCGCTATGCTGTAGAGAAAGAGGATTATGATCTTGCTAAAAAGAAGAAACAGCAAATGGAAGCGTACCGCCTGAAGGTGTATCAGCAACTGGAGCTCCACAACCTTCTGGATGCAGAGCTGATGGTGGGTACCGTTATTCCTAACTCAGGAGGCTTTGTGTGGGTGTTGGAAATGGCAGAGCAGCCAAAATAAATTCAGGGAAGAAGAGTTGTTGCGCAGGTATTTTATGACAATTACGTACGTATCTTAAGTTTTCCATTTGGGTGGTGGATTTCCCTAACCAAAGGCTTGCACATGGTATTTTATGAACACGCTTAGTTCTCCATAAATTACATTACATTAAACTGTTAAGGTCTGAAGCAAATGACATTAGAATCCTGAATGTTTTGTGTAATTTCAGGGCTATCTGATGCAGATTCATAAGGTACTTTATTGTATTTTGAAGGGGTATAGCAGCTTGTGCTGGCATCATGGCTAACCATGCAAAATTAATGTGATAAAATACAGTTTTTTATTGTTCTTGGAATGGGAAGCTCTATAACCTCTCACACACGCATCCACGCAGAATTGTTTTCCGATTGTTTCACAAAGCTGCATCCAGTGGGAATGATTACACACGTCTGTGAGGCAGGTCTGATACTTACTTGAAAGCAGCAGAATCTTGTCGACTGTCAAGAGTTGCAGCTATGTTAACACTGATTTTAGTCCATTGTTAGCCTTGCTTTACAAAATCTCCTTCCCTTTCTCAGATTCGAAAACCGCCTGACTTGCCTTTGGAGCCTATGATTTATACTAACAATCCTCAGCACACACAAGCTACAAATTCATCCTGTGAGCACACAGAACTACAAAAAGAAGAGCCAGAGAAAGCGGAGCCTTTGCTGGAAGAGAAGTCACCAGAGCCCCCTTCTACTCAGCCCGTTGTTTGCCATCAGTCCCCTCCTCCTCCTGTGACTCGTCCCACAACCTCCCGGGAAGGGTTCCCCAAAGAAAGCGTGAGTAGTATACATCTGTTACTGCAGGAATCTATCACAGCAAATGATCTTGTAGTCAACCTTCCGAATAACAAGGTCTTTTGTGGTTATTCTCATGGCTTATATAGTATCTGCAATTGGCTATGTTACTGAGATGTGCCCATCCAACAATTGGCATCGGTCTTTCTCTTCCCTGAGCTTCTTTGGAAGCTCTTACAAGTGTTCACTGAGGTTGAGGCAAAAGGGGATTATACCTGACTTATGAATAGATGAATGGAAGCAAATAGACATTAAATGACTAGTCAGGGGTCACACAGCCTGTAGAGTGGAAGCTGAATTCTGCTTGCTCCATTAACGGCTTAATAAATCTCCTTCTTGGAGGTCATGTTGGATGAATCTACAGCAGCAAAGGAATTTGTTGGAATGTGATTGTAGGGTAGGAGTCTTGGTGTCATGTCTAAAGAGAGGAAGAAAACCATAGCATCTAGTTATCTTGGTGTTTAGGCTTTGCCACTCCCATTTCTGGCAAAGCTGAGGAAGACTTGTGTTGACTCTGGTAGCGGTAGTATTCTCTCTTAAGAGGTTGTTGACATAAAATAATGTAACAAATCAAGCTTCATGACTTGCTGGCTTCCTATCAACAGGTGATTTCTTCTGTAGATCTGTGCACTTCCACAGAAGGCATTTTGTGTGTGTTTTATTGTATTCTATAGACAAGAAATAAGTTTTGTCCACAGGCATTGATTCCATTTCTTCATGACGTTATTATGGGAACTTCAACATCTGTACTTAAGTGTAATGTGATACTGCTTTAGTACATTGAGGTGAATCCAATTAGTGATGAAACAACTTCATATTGAAGTAATTTCTAGAAAAGCAAATTTTATCTTCTTTGTTAGGTTGAATTTTTACCTTATGATGAGAGACCCCTTCCAGCTATCTGTAAACAGACTGATGAAGCAATTGCGTACTTTGAGCCGGAGGTGACTGAAGAGGCCATCAGTGACACTCCAAGAAGCAGCATTGCTGGGGAGCCAGAACCATTGGCTGAGAAGGCACTGAGGGAGGCCAGCCCTGCTATTGAAGTTTTTGGAGAAGCTTTGGTAAAGCATAACAAAATGAACACATAGATAATTGTGATCCTTGTTGAGCTGATTTGATATGCGCTCTGTCAACAAAGATCTTCTGATACGATTTTTACATGTTCAGAGCTGTTACGTAAAAATCTGAGATTAAAATTTGACCTTGGATATATGGGTGCCTGTTTTCAATGTTTACATGATGCCATAGCGTGATGAGCTATTAAGCAGACAGTGTCTGGTAGACTGCTTTAGGGTACAGGCCCTACTAGAATACCCATAACTTGCCACTGTCTTTTGTAGGCAGAGAAACCATTACTGTGCCTGAAATGGTTCCTTGAGCCTCACCTGTTAATCCATTTTACTCATCTTTTTTCAAAAATACGTGCTTTTAATAAAAGCCAGATTCCCATAGGAGACACCTGGGGATTTCATGCTGAAGTTCATATGTTCTTTTGAGGCTGTTTCTGTTATATAAATGTTGAATAATAAATATTGAAATATCAGTATTGACCTTTTAAGAGATGAACTCGTTCTGTGTTCAGGTTTCAGGAGCATATTCCAAAACTTGGTCGTATCGAGAAGATGCGTTGCTGGCAGTGTATAAGAAACTGATGGAGGTGTCGGTATACACTCCAAAGGATGATTTAAGGAACATGCTGAGGGCTGCTGTTTTCCTTGTAAGGAGAGCCATCAAAGACATAGTGTCTTCAGTAAGTTGTAGTGTGTTTGATAAGAAATGCTTCAGTGAAGAACTAACAGCAAAAATTGTAGAACCGTGCGGTTAACACACTTTAAATAAAGCAAGCAAATAGTTTGTAAAACTACTTTTGAGTAAGTTAAAAAAACCCCCGAGAACTCAAAACCCAACCCAAACCAAAAAAACCCCCAAACCAACTGAAATGTCAGCTTTTAGTCAGGACCAAGGACTGGACACTGTCTAGCATTCAGCAGCATGGAAAATACTGCCCTGGCCTGAGTAATAAGCTTGAGAAACAACTGATGCAGTAAATGCGTAGCGTGGTTGAGCCTTTGGGGTTTCTGGGGGTTTTTTGTAAGGTTGAAATACAGCAGTGAAGTAAGTTTTAGTTTCCAACTTGAGGGACTACAGTTAGTCTAAGGAGACTTAGGCTTCGAATAAGCCTTAAACAAGAAGAAAAGAAAAGCGGAAGAGTTGTGTTGTTCTTTATAACACAAATTCTAGTAACATGTTTTCAGGAGGAGAGGTCTCTGAAGTAGCTTCCGTTAAGAGTGCTACTGTAATTCTAGATTCCTGTTGCTGCTGTTCTGTAGAACTGCAGAAAAGATTTGACAATATTGTCTGAAAGCAGGGATCTGAGTGGTGTATCTGTTCAGTGTTTCCTTTCTCTTTTTAACTTAGGTTTTTCAAGCTTCCCTGAAACTTTTAAAAATGATCATTACCCAATATATACCAAAACATAAGCTAGGAAAAATAGAAACTTCTCATTGTGTGGAAAAAACGCTTCCAAATTTGCTTTCTAGAACAGGAGACTCTTCATCCCGACTTCGCCTTGTGGCTTCTAACTTTATTCAGGTAGGTGTTTTTCTTGAAATTACAGTTTGATTTGCATTAAGAATGTCAGAGAGCTTACAGGTGGGCAACACCTGATCAGTCTTGACTTCAGGTCCAGAGTTTGCTGCTGTAAAGGATTGCGCCTTGTATGGAAGGCAAAGTGGTAGCACCAACTCGGTGTCTTTGCGGTGTCTTTTCTAGCCGTGTGTTGCCAACTTTGTTGGGGGGGACGGTGTGGGGAGATAGCTGCTGCTGCAGCTGCGAGAAGGGCGTAACTCTTCCATTCTTCTTAGTTGCAAGTGATCTACAGAGGTGAGAGCAAGAAGGTACAACATACTCCTTGGGCTCTGCTGCGATTTGATTGTGGCTTTGACAGTCAACTTAGCAAAAGCATAAAAAAGGTGCCCATTTAAAAGACACAGTCTATGCCTTGCTCGGTGTTAGCAAGGAGCAGCTGTGAATAGCTGCCAGAGGACTACAGGCTCTCTTTTCCAGTAGAATTTAGAAGAAAGAACAGTAGTTCTGTGTGAAAATGTGTTAGTTCAGTCCCGTGGAGTGGAGTGAGTCACTGGCTCTGGGTTACTTATCCTTGCTTGGATCCACACTCGGGGGACAAGACTTTTCTTCCGCTGTAGACATAACTAAGATTTTAACAGCGTTATTGTGTGAAGTGGTCTGGTGTCACCCTGGAACCCCAAAGGTGACAGGTTACTTTATTACTACTGCTTGGCTCATTTATAATAGATTTTGTAATTGAATGAGAAAATGTCTACAAAAATACATTTGTAACCAGGACATGGCCTGGAGAGACCGAAAATGGGTTTATTTTGTATCGCTGCTAATAGATGACACGCTGCCTGACAAAGCAGTTCTCTAGGGAAGGTGCCACATATTTCTGGAAATCGGTACATCCAAACCAGACCAGACAACTGCGTCTGGCCCTCAGGAAGAGGGGCTGCAGGACACCATCATCTGCTTGAGTGTCTGTCGGCTGACAGGAACTGGGAGGAGGGGTGCTTCGGGTTATTAAGCGTTCTGCTACCAGCAAAGAAATAAGCATTGAGCTTTGAATAACAGCAGAATTTAGCCCTTCAGGTTCTTTGCAAAATAAAATGAGAAATTACAATCTGGCATATGTCTTCTGAAGCATTCTTGAAATCCATCTTGATGCAACGTCAAGACTTTGTATCCTTTGTGACACTTCTCATCTGTCTCCTCCTCAGGTAGTTCAGTGTAAGATGGAGTTCTTGAAATTTTTTTTCTAGTCCAGTTCTATAACCTGCCTAAGCATGTCTAAGAGTTTATCAATTCCTCAGTAGCTTTCTCTCTGATGCCAAAAGCAAGACCAAATGTCTGTATAATCTTCTCTTTAAAGCCTTTGCAAGCAACTTCGGGCTGATAAAGTAATAAATAAGCAGCTACTTCTTAGGGAATGCTGATTTCATTTTACTTAACATGTTATAAGTAACTTAAAATAACTCTAGTTTGCAAAGACAGTTCATTTTCCTCATTTAGCATTCCTACATGCACACTGACTCTCTCTACGTTTATAGGAAATGGCACTGTGTAGTGAAGTTAAACCTCTTCAGATTGTTCCAGTTCATTTGGTTCAACCATTAAAACCAAACTCCCCAACACATCTGGCAATGAGTCAAGCAGAATTAGTAGAATGCCTCTTGAAAGACATGGGAACTGAAAACTCTGGGTTTACCATCAGCAACGTCATGAAGGTAGGAGTCTGAGTTTGCAGCGTGTGAAGCTTTTTTCATTGCTGTTTTATTAGGGCTTGTCTGTCCGTTTTGGAGCGCTTGGCGAATTACTAAAGAGAATTTGTGAGCCTCTTGGAGGTGACGAGACACAAACTTATGAGGAAGCAAGATGCCAATACAGAAAAAAAGTGTTTGGAAAAACCTGCCTGTGTGAAGATTTCTCCCACTGCAGTGAAATAATTGTCTTAGATAGATAAACAAGGCCTTAAAAAAACATGTGGGAAAAGAAAGGCATTTTTTTTTTTTCTTTTCAGTTTGCAACGGGAGCTTTGGAACACAGAGTTTATGAAGTTCGTGATACAGCGTTGCGGATTATCTTTGACATGTACAGGAAGCACAAGGCTGCTATACTGGAATATCTTCCTCCAGATAATGCGAATGTTCGCAAGACTGTTCTCTATAAAACGCTCTTTGACGGCTTTACTAAAATAGATGGTGAACCTTCTGAAGCTGAAGTTAGGGTACGTAATAAGACTGTAGAGCATACGTAGCTACTTTGAACGTTGCATTGAACCGAGCAATGCGCTGATTTCATGGCTGTGTTAGGCACTGAATGGCACACATAGTAGAGTATCTTAAGGTGTGCTGTTAACATGACTCGGTGTGAAAAGGTGGTGTTTGGTTTGTTACCTATACTCCCTCTTGTGAATAAAGCCTACAAAGAATAGAGGTGGTACTTCTGAAATAATACGCAACCATTTTGGAAAATATACTATTTTATGCATGGCTGGCCTTGGAAACAGTGCAGGGGAAACGCTGTGTGCTTCTTTCGGGTTGGTATGGAGGAATCTGGGGGGAGGGAGGTGTTACTGAAACAGACCCAGCATTTACCCGAGCGGGATGTTTCTGGTGCTGCATTGACAATTTGTTCTATGCTGATGTGTTTTGTAATTTCTTCTACATGACAGATGGCTAAAAAACTTTTGTCATTGAAAGAGTATTTCTTGACAGGCACAGAGAAAGGCAGTAACAGAACAAGCAGAGAAACAGAAGAAGGAAGAAATAAAAGTTCTGCAAGGTCAGCTGGCAGCTCTAAAGGAGATACAAGCAGAAGTTCAAGCTGGAAAGGTTAGGGTGGTTTTGGTTTGATTTTTTTTTTAATCCTTTTTTCTGCAGATATCACAGGCTTGGATAATTAACGGTCTCATAAACTAAAAAAAAAAAAAAAAAAAAAAAAAAAAAAAAAAAAGGCAGGCACTCCATGACATACACTGACTTTCATCCTCAGCAGTCCAGTTTAAAATTTGGGGGCTTGTTTTTCCTAACGTAGCATAAAATTTGGATTCTTTCTTTTTTATAACAATTTTGTCTATTGTATGGTAAATTTGAGAGTGTTTCTAGAAGTCCAAGTGTTTCTTTACCAGCTAGAGTACAGGAATCGTTCTGAGTGTGTAAAGGCCCTCCAGAAGCATGCTGTACTGCACATACATTAAGTTTTATGTCTGAACCTTACAAAGGTAGCCAGCTACTCCAGTGCCAGGGAGTAGGACTGGTTTTCCACCCACAGAAGACTGCTGCCTCAACACCTGAGAGATTTGCTGTAGGACCAGAGGCACGGACATTGTAATGCATTGGCTCCGCTTCTAAGCTTTTAATTCCAGAGAAAAATCAGGATATAATCTGTTCTCTTTCTCCCTGGCAAGCATCACTGTCATCAAGTAAATATCTGACTTAAATTTCTTTGTTCAATAGGAGAAAGAATCTGATTTTCAGAAGCCAAAGAATCAAGGTAGGTAATTTCAAGTAGCATTAAGAAATGTAGAGATATTTCCATATGTCTTTGAAACACTGTGGATGCTTAATGGATTATTGAATTAACTCTGTTAAAAACATGCCCGAGTGCTTCAGACTGGCTGAGTCTCAACCTGCCATAGAGGAAATCATTAAGTTCACGAAAGAAATTTTACCATCAGCTAACCAGTTAATTTCTAATAAGGAATTAGCATGGCTTGGCTTGAAACCACTTTAGATTTCTCCCCAACCTGAGGTAGATCATCTGATATGTAAAAATAATCACTGAAATATTTTACTGTTAGTAGATCACTAAAGCAATAGTTCCCCAACTGCCTACAGGTACGTTGTCTTTCAGTACATTTTACCAATATGGCAGCGGTGGGCTTCTATTGGGTTTTTTTGCTGTTAAGATCCAGAGAAGCATATTTCTAGGCCTGCACAAAAACTGACCAAAGTGTGATCTTGTTTTTAATAGTTCTCTTTTTACAGGTTACCAGGTAAACGAAAGCCCACAGCCTGCAGCAGCAGCAGAGATGCCAGATGATCGTTCCTCTGTTACAAATTACTTGGATAAGTAAGTTAGATGAGCAGCTTCTAAGCACCTTAAGCACTTAGTATAACCTGCAAGCTAATAGTGTTAATAACATTTTTCCAGTAGGTCAAAGCTAATGCCTTCAGCGCTGAAACAATGAAAAAGAAAATCTCTTCTGACAGATTTGGACTTATCACCAGGCAATCCTAGATGTTGATTTTTTTTTTTTTTTTTTTTTAAGTTTTTGGATAGTGTGACCTTGAAGTTGTTTTCTGAGTAGTTGCTTGTGGGATAAGAAATTGCCACAGTTTAATGTCCAACTGCCAGTATAAAATAAGGCGAAAATATATTGTAGCTTTCATGGGCATGGTGGGATGAGGGCATAGAGAAAGCATTAGAAACTTCTGGAGCCACGAAGCCAGTTTCAGTGAGCTGTTCTCAGTGCTTTTGTGGAATTATGTCTTTCTGCATGAACAAATGCTTTATAGTTGTATTTACCATAAATTATATAATGGTACCTGTTCATGCCCTATCCTAAGGACAGCACTATATGGGAGAATAAGGTGTACCAAGATGTTTGCTATTTTTCAGAATAGTTCTTCACAGAAGCAGCAGGTTCATCCATTTCACTCTGTCATGTTACTGATGTTTGTATTTTTTTTTTCCTAGCTTATGTATTTTTTGTGGTGAAAGGGATGAATCCTTCACAGAGGAAGGATTGGATCTCCATTACTGGAAACACTGCCCTATGTTAACCAGATGTGAGCACTGCAAACAGGTTAGGTGTAAACTTTGTTATTCTGGTTTTAGGGTGCTATAAGATATTTAATGCTAAGGTAGATGAATTCTGACCACAGTTGTGACACCCCGGGTAGTGCTTTTCGAAAAGAGCAGCATTATAAATGGTATTAATAACTGGAAAAAAATTCTATTTTCCCTTTGTCATTTTGAAAAGTGAGATTTAACTTCCAAAAATTACATAAGCAGGATTTTTTAATACTATCCTTATGTACTCAGTACAGTACAAATCCTTTTGGGTGCCTCTTGCTCTGTTGCAGGTGGTGGAAATAGCAAGCCTGACAGAGCACTTGCTGACAGACTGTGATAAAAAGGACAGCTTTGGGAAATGCCAACGATGCAGCGAGGCCCTTCCAAAAGATGAATTGCCCAAACATATTAAGAACAAGACTTGCAATTGTGAGTAGTTTCAAACAGGAAGGTTGAACTTCAAAGGTTAAGTCAGCCAGACTTTCAAATACTCTGTATCTTTGGCAAGTTGGACCACTTCTATTTAGGTATGGCACTGTGGATTTAGAAATCTAAGTAAATCCTCAGGAGGGAATGCTTTTGGAAAGCCTGAGTTTCCCAGTGCTTGAAGTGCTTTGCTTCCGTGAATGTATGTGGGGAGGATGAGCGAGGAGAACAGAAAGCCTTGTGGATTAAGCCCTATCGTTCCTTTTGATCTTGTTTCAATGTAGATGATTAAACATGGGACTTCTTTGAGAGCAGTTAACGATAATGAGGTAGGAGCTGGTTTAGCCACGGCATAGTTTTATGCTCTTTGTTGTGCAAGTTCTCCTCTGGTATTTGAAATCAGCCTGTCTTTGCAATTCTTACATTTATTTTTCTAATCATTTCAGCCGCTAAACCAGAAAATGTGGCAAACCACTGCCCGTTGTGCCATGACAACTTTTCCCCAGGAGAGGAGGTAAGGCTGCCTTCTGGACTGGTGTGATGTCGTTACGTCACTGGGACTGAATTCGTGTCCTCTTCTAACACTGACTTGCACCCAACGACTTAAGAACTCGCTTGGGTTATTGCTGGGGTCTGTAATGGCGCTCTCACGCTTTGGGGACCATATCTGCACCTGGGTCTTCCACCCTTAAAGGTGTGTATGGGAACCATGGACTTACAGGCTACTCGATGCTGGTCTTTCTCCTCCTGCACAGGCAGCCATACACAGCTTTCCAAATTCCCAGCTGCTGCCAGATTCTGTGAGTTAGCCTGTCAGCCCTAGGGTTCAGAGTGACATTATGCAGCTTCAAATACTGCAGCAAGACTGAGTACATCCAGCAGGGCAGCCAGGATTAAGATGTTGATTTGAGTATAAGAAAAAATTGACGTGAAGCAAGTAAGCAAGAACTGCTATAATCGTCAAGATAGTTGAGATGGCCTCCCTCTAATTTCTACATGCTGTTCGCTGTAACTGCCGATTGCTATGAAATCTCTGACATGTCAGCTCCAAAATGTGCTTTCGGCAATTGAAAATATGTATTGCTATTATATATAAAAAGCAATTTGTTCAGAGAATACTTAACATATCGGTTTCAGTCTTTTACACGAGTCATCTAACACTACATTATGATCATATTTAAGTAGTTCTGTGTATGATTTAATTTTCAGAAAAAGGCTCTCCAGGAGGCAGCCAACAACTCTACTGAGTATTAGATCCAGTTAAATGTCAATGGCTCATACGTAATCTCTGTCATTTCCCTTTCAATGGGACCGTTGAGTAGTGCTTCTGTTCTCAAAACCAAGTTTTTTCCAAATCCTTTTTGCGTTGCCCAGTGTGAGGAGCTCAGAAAATCCCATAACCAAATCTCGAATGTTTCTTGAGAAATATATGTGGTGTTTGTTGTGTTTGTTTTTTTTTTTTTTCCCCTCACTTCTGCCCAAATTATTCTTGTAAGTAAGAGGCTTCGCGAAGCCTCTAGTTTGAAGAGGCTGTCGTGTTTTCTTGTAGTAGCAGCTCCTACTCTTTTGGGTTGCTGAATGCTTTAACTATTATTGTCACCTTGTAGTTACGCTCACATTTTTTCAGTTTAAAATATGTATAGATGAAAAGATTTTCCATGTTATTTGTACATTGTTCTTTCCTGATTTGAACTCGGTTGAGAATTAAGAAAGTTTAAAAAGGAAAATGAATGTCACTCTCATAATTTCTAGGATCTGGCTGGTTTTTTTACTATGATATACCTTTTAAGTTATATATAAAAAAATGCATGTATTAATTTCTATTTCACTTGTAAGTCATAAGGTGCTCATGCTTTTATGAGAGAGCAGATTAAAATGCTGTTGCCATGAAGGCTGTGTACAACCCTCATTTTCCCCATGTTTTAAAAAGTAGATGTGCATACATAGTGACTAGATAAAAGATTGGCTAATTTTGCTGGAATTGTAATATCACTACTTTTTAATTGACTTTAGGCCTGGAAATTTCACCTAATGGGCAAAGATGGCTGTAAAATGAATCAACGGAGGTTATGCTCAATAAATAAAACTCTTCTGGTGCATCCTGGTAAGATATTATTTTATGATAATAATGATTATGCTTTTTACTGTGTTGCCATTACTTAAGAAAAGTATTTCATCCTCGAGAGCAAGCTGGCTCTTAATTACTCGTTCAACACATTGTTTGCATTTCCCTAACCTAACTGATATTTCTTACGCTGGTGTAGACTTCGGGAGCAAATGCTCAAAATCATTCAATAACAGTCATTTCAAAATGAGGGCATGAGCTCAGCTGATGGGGGAAACGGGCATATTTGATAATTTGATCAGTTCAGGGTTTTTTTCTGCATGGTAGTATGACTGTGAATAGAACAATCAGTGGTGATGCTAAACAGTTAACATTCTGGAAAGCTCCTGAACGCTGACACAGAGAACCGAGAGCCTGATTTAGCTTTTAATGTCCAATCAGGGGATGCTAATCTAATCCTAATTACAAGATGAATTGAGTAGTTAGTGCTGCGTACTGCTTTTCCTTTTCAATTCAGACCCAGGAGCTAGGCAGAATTTATGATTGTGCAGCTCCTTCACCAACAAAGAGAAATTGATGCTGATGTCAGGTGGTTTTGTTGTTTGTTTTTTTGTTAACAGTCATCTTTATCTATGAAGCACATGCAAAATCCTTTTATTTCCTGAACACAGCCGTTAAACAAACAAGCTATTTTCACTGCCTGCAGCACTGAAGCTCTATTGGCCAGTCACATCCAAAACCTTTCCTTCTCCAGGCTCTTTTCAGAGTTCTTTATTCTGCTGTGTGTTCAGGTTGTGGCTAGAGTTAACCTCCCTGGTGTTTGCTTTGCCCATATCTGCGTTTCACAACTACTACTCCAAGTTCCTGGAAAGAACTGTGGAATTGTCTCTTCCAGCTGTCATAAGTGAAGGCAGTTAAACGGTTTCCAGTCTTGAACTGGACCTACAATCATGTCTGTCTGTCTGCAGCTTTGCTGTTTCTGCTTGCTCATGAGAATGCTAGTTAGTTTGCTGCTGCTTAGAATTTGGAAACACAGAAGGAACTTAAATCCTGCCTGGATACAGCTAAAGCTCCAGAGCAATTTCTTAGAGATAGGAAAGGAACCCTGGCCGTGTAGTCCTACCGCTCCTGGTATGAGATGCACCTCAGACTGGTGCCTGCCAACTTTTAGTTACTCGTATCAGTCATTCAGGCTGAATATATCTTGAGAATCAAAATGGGAGATAAAATGCAAGACCGGGACTAGATGTGCTTGCAGTAACGATCTGTATTTTCTCTTCACAGGCAAAATAGGTTTCCAGTATTCAAGGAAACCAAGTCCTTCAGGAGCAAAAGCTCGAATTCCCTCTATAGGAAGCAAGATCCCAACCCCAAAAGGGGGCCCAAATAAAAGCGCTGGCAAAACATACTCAAAGCGATGACAGGACAAGTACTTTTTTCCTTTGTCTTAATAACGGAGCACGTAGTTGTTAATAGTTATTTAAAAATTGTGGGCAACTCATATAATTTTTTTTTTATTTGACTACGTGGGGCTGTTTATCAGCCTTGAGCCGTACCTGCCTAGTCCAGTAACTGCAGTACATAACTTTGTGTTCCCTGTCTGTGCAGCACTGTGGTTTTCTCCTAGAAATGCTCACGTTAGAAAGATGCATACATTCTGGAACTGATCTAGCCTGCCACGTTCCCTGTGTGGCACAAGGAAGGCCGTGCACTGGTCTTTGACTGGTTCCTCATATTAAAAAAAACCTCCCCAATGAGCATGGAGCTGGCATGGCCACGCTGCATGGCTGCTGTCGGTCAGCTGTGCCCTAGGTAGTGGATTACTCTGGGGCTGTGGTGCTGACAGTCTGGGTTTGAGATCCAGTGAGGAATTTCCTTTAGATCCAAAAGCCACAGTCGTTTGTGTTTTGTCTTTCTTCTGGGGAAGAGCAAGAAACCTACCCAGCAGAAATTGTACTAGACTTCCAGGCTGGAGCTGAAAAGCATTTGTTCTTTTGATCTGAGTGTGGTACTTGTTGGCAATTGTATATTCTGAAAGCTTGGGCAGCAGTACACCTCTATTGGCTGACTTTACCACCTGATCCCTTCAGTGTAATAATTGCAGAATATATTGCTGATATATTCTGCCAAAATTGACTTTATAATGTGCTGAAAGTAATAGTGTCAATGATTTTGTTTGTCTTGCCCCCAGACACTTGTGGTAGAGAAATCAGTCGCGAGTGAGCCTGTGTGCACTGGTTGGCTGGGAGATGGGCTCCCTGTGCGCTACATCAGTGCGCTGACAGAGAATTCATCATAATGAGACTTGAGGAAACACCACTGAAAATATGGATATGCAACGAGCAAAATAGGCTGCTTGCAGCCGCACGGGTTCCTTTGAGGTGACGGTGATGTCGGTACCTTAGCGGTACCATCCTTCATCGCTGTGATGTCCCCCGAGGTCCCTTCCAACCCTTGCCAGTCTGTGATGTGCAGCTGGCACAAGGTGAAATGAAAAATGCACGCACACGGAGAAAGAAGTGCATCAGAATATACGAAATGCGTATCTTGGTTATCTGAAAGTCCTGTATGATCCTGTGGAGATAAACTCTTGAACCAATTAATGGGTAAAATAACAATTCCATAAAGCAAAATTCTTCCTCATGTGTGTGCTAGAAGATAAAAAAAAAAAAGGAGAAATTGCAATGTAGTCAAGGAAAGCTATGGGGTTTGTGTTCCCACTGCACATGGGAAAATGTGTGGATTTATTTGCTTCAGTTAGGGCATGTTTGCAAGTAAGGCCAAGAATTGGAAAGCTTTTTCAGTTGTCTGCTCCTGAAGTCTAATGAAGTAAGTCAAAGGATCACGCCGTTCTTTGGTGACTGGTTTAGTCGCTGTGCCAGGATCTTGTGTAAGAAAGAATTGGTGTGTGTACCACAGCTGCCTTTTTCTTCCCTGTATTTGTCACGATGAACTTTGTCAGCTAAAATGGGGCAAGTGGATAGCCATTGTGAAAGCTTACAAGCCTGTTTATTTGTGGTAGGCTCTAAAACTCTTGGCTCCTTCACTGGAAATGGGAACAGTACTTTCCTAAAACTGACTGCTACCCTTGAACACTTCCTAAGCCAGCTGAAAGCTCTAATTGACCTTGCAAGGAATGGGCCATTATAAAATGTTTCCACTCATTTTTAAAACTCTTAGAAACATTATTTTGACAGATAACTTTGCTCTTCTTACTAACACCGCCGTCTGTAGTCAATAGTGTCGAGTGGGATGGATGTCTCTTCCTTGGGTCTGCCAAGGAGCAACACGAGCCGTGCATGGTGAGAAGGGCTTTTGCTGTGGAAGCCTGGCCTGTACATATATTTCAGGTTTAGAATTGTAAGGGCAGTAGAGCAGTACCCAAAGCGCTACTCAGCACCCAGAATTAGCAGCAAATACAAAAGCAAAGGGCTGGTTGGATATTGCCACGTGAGGTGCCGTTGCGTCGGAAGCAGTGTGAAAGAGCTGCTCCGCGCCGCCTCTCTCGCTGCACACCAAGTGCCTTATTAGTCTGCTTGACAAGAGGATTTCGCTGAACCGCAAGAGTCCCATTTGGTTCGTAACAAGAGTGTGTATCGATGGAGCTGGTGTGAAAATTAAAGTTGTGCTTTAAAATCTTTCGGTTAATTCTGAACTATCCCCTAAAATGGCCCCTTACAGAAAAGAACCACCACCTTAGTGGGGCCCTGAAAAACTCAAGTTAATAAACTTAGACCTTTTTTCCTGCTTTAGTGTACTTTCAGCTCGCTTCTAAATCCAGCTCTAATACTGAGTTTCTCTAGTTAGTTTCTCTAGTTAGATCTGGATTGAAATAAACTTGCATGCACGGCAGCATGTGGCCATTTAACAGTTCTAAAGAGAACAGATTCGTTCAGACACAGTGCGTGAAGCTTTGTACCTAAAGCGGCAATCCTGACGTTTCTGTTTGTAAGGCCTAGGCACTTGCTTTCCAGGGTAGAATTAATCGGTCCTGCATCGATGTACCCACAGGTACAAGGCTGAGTGATCGTGCTAATGCAAGTAGAAGTTTGGGGGGTTGGGTTCTTTTGCTACCACGGGGTGAATTGTTTTGTATGCACAGCACTGATTTTGTCAGACACGTTTTTTATAGTTGGCGCACAGCTGATCTACAAGCTTGTGAATTTTACAGGCAGATCGGTGCGCTTGTGTTCTGAAAGTCTTTATATAAATTGTTTCTTTAACTCTTCCAAATATATATATAAATAAATATACATATGTTAGCAATACATATGTTGACAAATATATCTGTATTTTTATTTCTACTTTAGTGACATGGGTTCTTATTGGAGAACCTGATTCCTTCTGCAAGCAAAATAACCATTGATTTTGCTTGGAGAGTAGCGAGTGCAGCGGGCTGCAGGTTCCGAGCATTTTTTTTCCTTTTGGACATAAAACTGTGAGCTTTCTGTGGTGCAAGGTTAATGAAAAAACCCTGTTTGCAAAGGTCCTCCATGTGTTCTGGATGGGCCAGTAGAGTATGTGCGCTGAATCGGTAAATCCAGCTCCCTGTCGCTCCTCAGCCATGGCTTTTCAACCCACTCAAAGTGCAATTCAAGTAATCTGTTGAATGCTGCACGTAGCAGGATGTGTGCTTTCTATTTTATAACATTACGTGACAACCTTTCTAAGCATGTTTTTTAAAAAAAATAAATAAAAATTTAAGACTTGATTAAAAAACCACAAACGAACAAACCAAAAAACCCCAAACCCAAGCCCCCACAAACGCTGTTAATTATGGCGAGGGTCGGCTTTCCCCGTGCTGGCCGAGCTGTGGAGCAGAGAGCGGGGAGCTACGTCAGGCGCTGTTGCGGACCTTCCCTTGGGAGGTGTTTTTCCCCTGGGTAGCAGGGGTTTCTGACGTCCGTGCACGAGGACGCTTCCCCTCTCCCCCTGCGGTTGTTGGGGCTCGGCAGCGCGCGCAGCAACTGCTTTGCTCTCTGCTCCAGGGTCAGCGCAGCCGTTACGCCTTAGGGGCCCTGCAATAAACCTCTGCAGCTCCTTCCCCGCAAGAAGGTGTCACGTAGGAGATTCCTGCCTCTTCATCCTCACTGCCCTCCTTGCCTTCCCAGCCCACGCCAGGGCGCAGGGATTGGGTATGGGCAAGAGAAGTGCGATACAGAGCCCTTCGTAGGCAGCGTTTAAAACACAAATGCCTGGGCTTGGGCACACCGCCTTGCAGCTCGGGGCTCTCTGCGTATTTTCAAATCCAGCCTAGCTTTTTAGCAATGTTTTAAAGAAATCTGTTGAGTGTTTTAGAGTGCGTACCCAGCAATCTCTTTAGACTAAAAAAATGCACTTCTAAAGTGAAGTATAAGGGTAATATTAAATACTCAATGGTATGGATTGGGAGCAACTTAGAAAGCAGAAATTTTGTTAGGAGGTGAGGGGACCTTCTCTGAGCGTAGCAGTGCCACCGGTGTTTTTAAAGGGTGATTTCACTGGGCTGCTTCCTTTCACTTAATAAACAACCTGTGTTCTCTGCAGTGGCAAAGCAAGCACCGGTGTGAAAAACACAGTGACGTTTGTTCCCGTGCCATGAAGTCTTGAGCAAAACGTTCTGGAGCAAAAATGTTGCGCAGGTGCTGCTCTGGCTCGTGGAAAGCAGCTCTCCAGAGTGTCGGACTGGAAAGCTTAAATCAGGAACGATGGTACATCGTTATTAAAGATCGGACAGACTGTCATCCCTATCTCATGGGCTTTTTTCCATCTGATCTCTTTCTCCGTGCTGTACCTGAGCATCAACCAAGTTGTTTTCATGCACCTCAACTGCAGAGATGACCCGAGAGCAGCCGGCGCCCCTGCGTGCGGGAGTTTGTCTGATCTCGAGCAACTGCTTGGAGCTCCAGTAGCCCAGGAGAGCGTTCCTATAGATGCCGCGGTTCCAAAGCACGGGATAAGCAGATAAGGTATTAAATCCCTGCGACGGTACCGCTGTCATTTCAAGAGAAAAAGCCACGGGCCTTAGAATGTAAGTTACTGTTACTGCACTTATTTGATAAATCTGTTGAGCAAGGTTGGGCGGTGCCTCTGCCTTTTCAAGCCGTTACCACAGAAATGGGCGCCGGGGCGGGGGGGGGGGAAACCGCGGCTGCAGCCGCAGGTCATGACCCTGCCAGCAGCCGGGTCACGGCCACGGCCCCGGCAGCCGCAGGGTCACGGTCACGGCCCCAGACCTGGCAGCAGGGTCACGGC
>JADKXX010010023.1:0-21950 GCA_017310255.1 Butorides virescens
CCCCCCCATCTCTCTCTCGCCCAGCTCTGCAGGTCCAGACGTCGGCGGTGGCCTGCCCCTGCAGCTGGACGCGCCCGCCCTGCTCTCCCAGCCCGCCTTCATCCTCGCCGCCAGTGCCGGCACCAGCGCCAGCTACGGCATGGCCCCCTCGCCGCCCTCCTTCCCCAAGCCGCTGGGTGCCCACCGCCCCGTCACCGCCGGCTGCCCCGCCAGCGCAGCCGCCCCCAGGGAAGACCCGGCGCCCTCCACCTCCACCAGCCGCCCCTCGGCGCTGGCCGCCTTCCGCCTGAGGATCGCGCCTGCCCCTTCAAAGCAGCCCGGCCAAAGCGGGGCTGCGCCCGAGGCCTCCGACAGCACGGCACCCACAGAACGGCACGGCAGCGGCGTTGGCCTTGCCCTCTTCGGCGCAGGGCTCGTTAATAAAGCCCTGTTTCAAAGCCTGATGGAGGAGAACGGCTGCCGCTTGCTTTACATTGTGGAGGATCAGCTGGAGGAGGTGGAGCGCGCCTTCGACGCCGAGTTCCTGGCTGGCACCAGGGTGCTGCGGCAGCAGGACGCCGATGTCGCGCTCAACGATCAGCGGTACTGTCCGCCGCTAACTCCCGTGCGTGCTTCTTCCCTGCCGTGAGGCTTGGGGCGAGCATCTCTGCACCAGCTCGTTCCCCCTCTCTGGAAAACGCCGCTGCGCCGTAGCGGACCCAGACCGTGCTTGCCTGGCCCCATGTGTGGGCGCAGAGCGAGACCGAGGGGCCGTTACAGGCCAAGCCTTCCACAGCGTGTCATCTACCCAAAGATGCTTCGGGAATCCCTGAGGAGCCGAGCTTGACTCGCGTGCCCAGAGCCGATGGAAACTCGGAGGAGTTTAGCTGTAGGCAGTTTTGTTAAGAAACACGAAAACCCCTTCTTTTCCTCCATTCCCATAGAGCAATGGATGCCAGGCTTTCCTGCTGCCCTCTGGTTTTCTGCCTGGGAGCAGCTGGCTGACTTTGGCGGCTCTTTTGAAGCTGTTTGAGATAAGCAAGGCTTGCTGTAAATAGGAGAGGTGGTGGCCTTTTGCTTTACGGTTGACCTGAACAAGCACCATCGAGTGGTGTGGTTACAGGCAGTTCTCAGATCGGTACTTTAAATATCACTGCAGAAGTGAAAGGCAGAGCTTTTGAGAAAGATGGATTTGGTATTAGAAACTCAAGAATGGTAACAAGCTAAGGTGAACCCATCGCTTGTTCAGCTGCTCTACCGCGTACTTTCACTTTCACCGTATGTGTTAACTAGCAGGATTTGACTCGTTCTCAAAGGGCTCCTTTAAGACTTTCTCCTTTAAGGTGCGGGAAAAGCAATGCAACTCTGTGGTGCCGCTTGTAATTTTAACACGTCCTGTGTTTCATCCTTGCAAGCAGGTACCGAGTTCCTTCTCTAACATAACTCGCTCTTCCAGAGCAGTGGGGTTTTATGCCTTTTTTAACTCTTCCTGGAAAGTTTCAGGCAGCCATTATAAAAATAACAGTAACTGAAAGGAGCTTTTGAGTGTCTTGTCTTCACTGAAGTTCTTTCTTTTGACTTCCGCAGGGTCTCTGGAGCCATTATTTGTTCACCACCTGAAGAAGCCTCTGAGATCGTACTAGACGCTCTGCGAGCGGGTAAGGGGAGCAGCTGCAGGTTCAGCTTTGATCCGTAGTGGGTAGCACGCGTTGGGGCGGGCCTTGCGTGCCTGCTAAACGCTCTAAACGCGAGTGCTGTTTCATTTCAGCAGGGCCCCTTGCACTGTGCAGGCTATCTAACTGCATAATTAAAGAGAAATCACTCTGCTGGTGACACTGGTGTTAATGGCTTAACACCAGTGGAGTTGGCACCGTGCTGGTCCCAGTACAGCCGCGCAGGGCGACTGGTCCTAGAACTCCCTGTCTGTCCAAACAGGCTGCGTGGGGTCCCTGACCAGCTGGTAAAAGCACAGGGGGAGGCCCGAAGGGAGTAGCATGGACAGATAAAAAGCCGTGCTTCGGCTTCGTCAAGCGTGCTTTCTAGAAGGCAGTGACGTGTGTGCGTTACTGCGAGGTGAAAACGTTCCACGCAGCCCCGCGTTCTGTGCTGTTCTGCGCAGGGAAAGGCGTGTTCTGCGAGAGGCTGCCCAGTTTCGACAGGCAGACGGCGGAAGCCTGCTTCGATGAAGCTGACAGATGTGGAAGGCCGCTGGTGTGTGGATTCTACAAGTAAGGCCGGCGTTTTTCTTCTGATCTGTGCTTGAGAAGAAGCGCGCGTCTGAAAGTCGTGTTGATTCCTCGGGCTTTCCTGAATCTGTCCTCAAATAAACTTCGTTTCGCTGCTGCTTGTTAACGTTGTTCCTCTGGGAGTTAATTGGATTGGATTAATTCTTCATGCTTGATGGAGATAACGTCCAGCTGTCATAAGATTAAAATAAATGTTCACTCAAGTGGATGCTCGTGGAACTCAAAGGATGAAGCTTTCAAGGTGTGAAAGCCCCATTTTTTCCAGAACAGCCAGAGGCAGTTGGGGTCCATGTCTCTGCAGTCCTTTCAAGGTTCTGCAAGTGCTACAGCACGTTGGAGCTTCAGAGAGGGAAATGCTCTGACGGTGCTGTGCCGTTCTCCGAGGCATTTTCTCCGTCTGTGGTTTTAGGGTGTTTCTTGCTCGTGGTTTTTTGCGCGTGTACGACCACCAAGTCAGGCGGGTCGGTGATTGTTACTGAGCGTGCAGCGACCGAGAGCGGCTTTTCACTGCTCTCTTGTAAAGCATTGGGTTTGCAGCCCTCTTCTGTCCAGTAATGCCCCGTGGCATTAAACTTTGCTCGGGTGTTAGACCTCCGTGCAGAACTTCTGCCCGCGTGCGTCGTGCTTTCTCTGGCTCTGAGGGTTTCTATCCTTTTTTCCCCGTTGGACAGCTTTGTGGTGGTAAGCTAGAGACAGCACCGGAAGAAGGCGATGAATTAGCTCTGTTCTTTGAAAGAGCAGAGTAAAAAGGCTGCTCGCTGAATACTTTTTCATAATACTGAAAACTCTCCCTTTATTGTAACTTCCTTGTATTTTCGCTGATTTGCTGATTATGTTGCGTACTTAGGCGGCTTTGGTCTGTGACACGTAAGGACATGCGTTAGCAGAGGCAAGGGAAAGCTTCGAGTAACTCTTCGAGAACAAGCAAAGTTCCTTGTAGAGCTCCATCTTCAGGGAAACATTGGCCCCATCGCTACTTAACGTCCCCCACGGGTTGAATTTCCAAACACTGGGGTCTGCATAGAGCTGTGTTTTACCTGTTTTTTAGGTTGTACCTTCTTTTTATGCCTTTAGAAGGGAGGATTATTGACCTTGAGGACTGCAAACGACGTGGCCCTGAAAATTCGTCTTGCTCTTAGAATTACTGGCCTATCTGATGGGCATAGATTTATTAATCTTTATAAAAAGTGCTATTTCCACTTGTGACCTTACATCTGCGCCTTTAAGATTAAATAATTGAATCAGAAGGAAAGTAGATTAATTTTAATTTGCTTCCACTCCGTTAAACTTGCGGGAACTCGGGGAGCTCTGCTAAAAGCCAAGAACGCCGCTTTCAACTTGCGCCTGGCAGTGCACGCCATACGGTGCTCCTCTGCTGAGATTAATTTAAAATAAAACTTACCTGGACAAAGAGATACGTATTTCATATACACTAATATGTAGTTACACAAAATATCCGCCCTGTCGTTTGCCTTTTCCGTTTGATTGCTGTACGTACGGGTCTGATCCCAGCCGTATGGTTGAACCTCAGCGGAGGTTTTGGTCAACGCTCAACCGAGTATAAACTCGTAGGTAGGGCTCTGAGAAGAACCTTAGGTAATCCACCAGACCTTTAGATGCTTTTAGTCCCCGTAGTTTAATTTCTTCATTAAAATTATTAGTTTAAGTCAGATATCAGGCTCGTTTGCAAGAAGCAAAATTTATACATAGTAAGTGGCTAAGTTAGAAAGCCGAGTCTAACCCCGTCTGCCCGGTGAGGTTTGTGTCTCACGCTCACCGCTGTCTGCCGTCGGGTCGGCCTCGGTCACCTCCTCCTCCTCCTCCTCCAAACGCTGGCCCGCAGTCCTTGTTTCTTTTCGAAGGCGCTTTGACCCGGCGCTGCAGTTCTTGTACAAGAAAGTCCGTGACAGCCAGGCGCTGGGCAGGATCCACCGGATATCGACGACCAGCAGCATATATCCAGCAGCGCCCCTCAGCTTCCTGCAGACATCAGGTACTCGGCAGCTTGCTTTGGAAAAGTTCATTCCCAAAGGACTGGAAATGTTTCCTGCCCTGTGTTCTGGTGGGAAGTCCCCTGTTTGTGTCGCCTTAAGATGCGTGGGGTTTCTTTTGAGGAGCATTTTCTTTTGAGGAGCGTTTTCTTTACCAATTTTTGGTTTTGTTGCATTTTCCTGTTTGCTTTTAGTATTATGTTCTTTGCTGTAGGGGGCTTTTTATATCGATCTCAGTGCAGTTCAGAAATGTGCATTGCCTGTGGGTTTTAAGTGTGGAGGCCTTAACGCCCGCTTTTGCTTCTTCCAGGTGGAATTTTTTATAACGCTGCTGTGCACGATATAGACATGATCAGTTTGTTGTTGGGAGAGAGCGCACCAGATACAATATTCTCACTGGGGCACGCGTTCTGTGCAGGTAAGAATGAATCTTTTGATAGTTTGTTGTGTGTCTCTGGACTTCAGTCCTAAAAATGGGACGAAAGAATGTACGAGAGCATGGTAGCCGTGACAGAATCCTTCCATCATAGAACGGCTGAAAAAGTGGATCTAGTGAGAAGGAAGGCGAGTTTCTCCAAGAAGTTGTTGTAGATGGGGAATTTAGGGATGATTTTGGAATTTTGTCCATCCCCGCTGATGTGAAGCAGTTGCTGTAGGGGTACCACTGAACTCCACCCCCTGTGGCAATCAGGGATATCAGGATTGCCCTTTGAACACCAGGAGATCATGAGCAAAGCTCTGCGCTTGCAGAATGCCAGTGCAGTCCTTTTCAGTTCTTTGCTTCCCCTGATTTCTCTGGCACAGTTAAAAGCTGCGAATTTACTCTGGATTCTGCCAAGCTGAGGGGCACGGTCTGGGTTACCGGGCGAATTTAAACTAACCGTAAAACTGGGAGCTGCCATTTTTGAAATGGAAACGCAAAGTTTTAATTAAGGTAATTGCAGCTGCCGCCAACCTCGGCTGGCTGTTGTTAGAAGGTGTCGGATGGGACGTTATAATCTACGGTAAAGCATTGAAATGCCAACAAAGTGCCCCGGGGAGGGCTTTGGACCATCTGCCTCCTTCCAGCCACGTGCTGGAAGTTGCCTGATCCTGGTTGTCCTCAGCTGCGAAGGCAGATGTGTTCGGAGGAAGAAGTGGAAGCCTTCCCTAGGGAGCGCCAGGGGCTGGGGAGGGGGGGTCCAGGCCCGGGGGCTGTGTTTCTGCAGAGCTGCTTGGTCTCCATCAGCAGGGCCCGTAGCGCTCAAGCGGCTGGCGTACGTTGCAGAAAGCGCTTTGCTGTCGCCGCTGGTTCCCGTGTGAAGGTGTCGGGGAGCCAGCGGCGCCTCTCCGAGGAGGAAGAGCCCGTTGCAGCCGTAGTGCTGCCCGTTTGCTGTTCCTGCTGTGAGTGCCTGCCTTTTCTGTCACTCAGATATGGCCTGCTTGAAGGATGCAGACACTGTAGCGGTCAGCATGAAATTCCCTAGCGGAGCAATTGTCACTTTGGACGTCAGTCAGCACTGCACTAAAAGCTGTGATCAGAGACTAGAGGTGCGTTCTTACTTTTAAGTCAAGCCTGTCGCCACGCCGCAGGCCGGCGCGGGTTCCCACAAGCGCGTTTCGCAGAACCCCCCCGTACCTCGGCGGCAGGGGGTTGCTTGCGTGCGTTTCATCTGCAATTCGTGTTCTGTGGCACCCGAATTTTGCTTCTGTTTACTGTGCCCTGTGGGGGCTATAAGCTGCATGCCACTGCACCAGAGCAGGAATGGGGGGGCCAGCTCTCCTGAGGCTGAGATGTTGTCGCACGGTTCCTCCGTTCTCTTTTCCAGGGTGTTTTTAGGTCTATAGCAAGCCCAGAGTTAAGGATGCTGAAGGGGAAGAAAAGTGTAAACTCAGAGGCAAATTGTAAATTCCTCAAGTCATGAATTGTACCAGATGCGTGGGCTGGATTTGGGGAGCAATTTCTGTTAAATACTCCAAAAAGGAGCTTGGCTCAGGTCGGGGAAAAAAAAAAGTGGATGAGTACATAAGCAGAAGCCACTGTACTCTGCCTCGTAGCTGGCATTTTCTGTCGTGTCCGACCCATACGAGGAGGACATCAGAGGGAACTCCTCATTTTAGAAGCAACTTTTCTACTTGGTTGTACAAGCCAGGGCTTCTGTAGACTGGCCAGGCGTTGGAGATCGAAAGCTGACGACTTAAACACTTTGTTCTCCTTCCCGTTTGCTGCCTCCCTGCAGGTCCACGGTTCTCAAGGGACGTTACGGGTAGATAACCAGAATCCCCTGGGGATCACAGAGCACGGGACGTCGGTGTCCCTGTACTCACAGACCCAAGCTGACCGCTACAGAGATGCACACAGGGAGCTCTTTCGACACTTTCTGAGAACCCTGAAAGGTAGGAGGAAGCTTGCATTAATGGCTAGCGTTGCTTTGGGTTTGCTTTCAGTGAAAACTTCCCTCGGAAGCTGTTCCAACAGCAGTCGCAGTTTGGTGTTTGTGTCTGAAATCCCCAAAAGAAACGAGTGGGTGTGAAAACCAGGAGTGAGATTCGTTGTGGTTGAGTTGAAGCCGGTGTTGCGCAGGCGGTGAGCGAGCTCCCTGTAAGCCAGCGCGGGGCTGCACGGGCTGGTCTGCCCCCGTGGCGAGCACTGGGCTCCTCAGCGGAGGCATCGTGAGCCCCACGGCGCGTGGAGCTCGGTCAAAACGTGCGTGGAGCTCAGTCAAAACGTGTGTGGAGCAGTCAGCCCCGGGCAGAGCTCGATGGAAGTGCAAGCTGTCAGGAAATGAAAATGAAAGACTCTGTTTCGTTGCGGGGGGGTGCGCTGCTTCTCTTGCTTTCACATCAGCGAGATGGGTGAGGGGCAGAGTGTTGATCTGAAACTGTGTTCTGAGAAGAAATGAAAACGGGGAGGGAAAATTCTGTTGGCCCTTACTGTCACTTGTGAAGAAAGCAGCCGCTTAGAACAGCAAGGAGACCCTCATCTCCAGTCCTGGCTGCCCAGAAGGAATAAAAATATTTCTGTCCTGCTGGCTGCATTGACAAAAACATAGGATTTTAGTCGCAGGGCAGGAAGGACAGGGGGCTGAAGCTTTTGTTTTAAAATCTGAGGCCCCAGCTCCGGGAGCTGAAGCGGGATGCCGCGGTGGGCGGCGACGTGCCAGAAGGCAGAGCGGGAGATGATAGGGGTTTGATGCAGTGTTTCGTTCCTGTCCCCGCAGGCAAGGAGCCCCCCGTGATAACCAAAGAGCAGTTTCTATGGACAATTCAGGTCGCCGCAGCTGCCGAGCAGTCCTGGAGAAACGGATCCGCCGTTGACTTGCGCAACGAAGCAATAGATTCGTCTGTGATCAAGACCGAGATAATGTGATGCACGCTCCTGTTTTCCGAGGTGAAGGATAACCGCTAAGCTGTGCTACGGTGAGGTCTTCCCACCTACTGATGTCTCCACTGTAACCTTAAAAATAAGACTTGCGGTTTTGACGATTCCGCTGGGAATGCCCAGAAGATGGAGGCACTTTTGAACCAGAAGTGCTCGGCGCCGAGGCTGTGGATGTTTCTCAGGGCGTCAGCCGGAGCCCTGGGCAGCTTCGTCCAGGCGGCTTCTCCTCCTGGAGAGCTCTGGCTGTGGAGCTCTGTTTTCCTGGGAGAAGACCGATGCTCCTCGGGCCGTGGCGAGGGGGTGTAGGCCACCGCCAGCCGTGACGGGAGCGGTGCAAGTGGGTGGCTTCCCTGGCAGCTTCGCAAGCGAGATGACGTGATGCTCAAAAAAATATGGGAGCACCCGTCTGGTCCACGCTCATTTCCCTTCAATATGTGCAGGAACGTGACTTCTGCGCGGAACTCGCCTCTGGGCCTCCTATTTATTGTTTTGGTTTTACTGGGTTTTCTAAATCTCTTTGGAAAGAAGTTACCATCTGATTTCCTTGGGGGGTGGGGAAAAGAAATGGAAAGGCAGGGAGGGGAACCTCCGACCGTCGTGACGCTAGAGAGATGAGAGACTTCGTAGTAAGGCCATAAATTTGGGCCGTTCCATAGAGGAGCAACACACATGGGCATTTCAGCCCTGGACACTGCACGGTTAAAGGGTTTTCTCCAGGCTGCAGCCTGTGAATTTGCACGGGGGCCCTGTCCGGTGTCTGGGGCTGAGCCGGGCTGGATCGCTCGGGGCGGCAGCGAGGTCGCTGGCGGGAGGCTCTTGTTTTCCTCACTTAGATGCAAACACCGTAAGTTAATGTTTTAGTAGCAAAATGAACTAATAATCACGTTCTCTGAGTGTAGGAAGGGCATCTGATTGTCTGTTCTAAAGGTATTTTTTTTACAGTCCAGCAAATTTTATAATATCCACTGCAGGAAAAGATAGTGCCTTCGACACCAGGTAAGTCTGCTTCTGACCCAGGTTCTGTCCCTTTTTACTCCTCTGCTGAGCCTATCGCAGGCGTGGAGATGTTACTGTTCTCGTCTGTCTCTCACGCCCGTTTTCAGGATCCCCCGAAGGCTTTTTTTACTCTGTTAAACCAACATTCTTGCCTTGAGTGCCAGTTTATAAACGATGCTTCTTGCGAGGTTCAGTTCAATCCATTTCCAGTTCCTACATCTGGAGTATGTATCACTAAAAGTAGAAATAGCAGTGACGTTTATAACTGAAGACAATTCTCTCGTGGAAATTGTTTTTAACGGTGTAATTTTTCAAACTCAGAAAAGCTAAGTCTTAATGATAAAGTTTGCTACCCATTTCATTCTCGATTCCTAGTTGTTTATTGGGGGGGGGGGAGGGAGTTTTACGTATAGCACTTTATTAGTAGCCGAGGTTTCTTTTCGTTTTGGTGGGGTTTCGAGGCTGGCGTGACTCCTGCGGGAGGTGCTTGATGAAGCACAGCAACCTCAGGCCCCTCGAGGCCTTGGACTTCAAGGCTTACGCGGGTATAGGAGGGCGCTTCCCGTACAATGGAAGCAAGACTCGAGTTGCCAGATGTTGTAATTCCCACGTGTGCTTTTATTGTGTTACCAAAACAAAAAAAAAAAAAGAGAAAGCACAGCTATAAAAATAACACGTTTTCCAAAGGTAACGTCACAAAAAATAGCAGGTACCGTGGTTGGAGCCTGTCAGTCAATACTGCCCGAAGAAGCCGGAGTTAACATGGAAACGTGGGCGATTGTTTCAAAACCTTTAAAGCATTAAAGTGCTTTAAGGAGCCGTTATCTTAGCAGAGGTTCACATCTCAGCAGCGCCGGAGGAGCCGGGCTCCGAACGGGTGCAGTGCAGGGGGGCGCGACGGCCGGGCGGGCGAGCAGGGCAGAGCCCCTCGCCGGAGGGAGAGGAGGCCGCCCCCCGCGCCGAAGGCTCCGAGCGGCTTTGGGGACACCAAGAGGAAGGTGATGGCGGGATGACCTGGGACCCGGGGAGGAGAGGGCAGCGGGAGCCCTGCGCGGCGCGGGTGGGACCCGAGCTCCTCTTCTGCTCTCCTGGTTGGAGGGGCAGGGCTGGGCGGGGGGGCTCCCAGCTCCTTCCCCAACCTGGGGGAGAGCGGGGGTCGTCACAGGCCTGCCTTCCCGAGGTGGGGTAGTGGGAACGTCCCGGGCAGCATCGGTCCTGCATGGATTCCCCCCAGGCAACCCCAGGTTGGGGCAGCAGCTCCCTGCCCGCCCTCCTTCCCTACGGCGGCCGCCCCTGGGGTGCACCTTTCCGAGACCTCTTGTGGGACATCGCCTTCCAAAGGGGGTGATCGCAGGGAGGGAGGGACCTCACCTGCTTGCGGCCTTGCTTCCTGCTCAGGATTTTTTCCAGACAAATTATGCCTGGAAAAAACAACCAGAAACTGAAAACAAAACTGGAAAGACCTCACAGGGTCACCTTAGTCCTTCTCCCTGCTCCAAAGTGGGATCAAATTTACACCCCCCGCGTTCCTGCCCCCCCCGGGTCTGACCCGTCTGCAAAGCTCCCCCGATGGGGCGGGGAGGGGTTATCCACACCTCTGGCTTCCCAGGAGGGGTCACGGGCTCGCCCCGTCCTCTGCAATGGTGTGAAAGAGATTCGGAGGACGAAAAAAAAATGGAATTTTGAATAGATAAGACTGGAGGCATGATTCTCTGCATGTTCACATGCTAGAACACGAAATTAATTTACTTGGCACTGGAGTGTCTCAGGAGTAGCAATTTTTATAGCTTACATGAAAATAAATCTTTTTTTTTTTTTTTCTCCTTACAGCACAACGAGCATCCTGTATGTACATTTGCTTCTGCTTATATACACAAATATCTCAGTACGTGAACACATCGGGAGCTGACAGACAAAGGTTTCTGCTCTACGGGGAACCGAGGGGAAGGGGCGCTTCTCGGCAGTCCGTCAGGAACGCGGATCGTGTCGCTTCGCATCAGCCCCTGGCAGGTGCCGGCGCCGCAGCCGGGGGCGAGGTCCTTTTTGCAGGGATGAAGAGCTGCGGGTTTCGGCCACCACGGGGGACGCAGGACAGGGGTGGGTGAGCGGTAACGCAGCCCGGTCTCGCCAACCGTGCCCTCTTCACGCCGCAGCCGCCGGACGCGGGGATCCCCCGGTAAAACACAAAACAGCGGAAAGCCCCAGCGGGCGCCTCCCCCGCCGCCGGCAGGCAGAAAATCCGCGCCGCGCTGGGCGAGCGGGCTCAGCCGCCCTCCTCTTCCTCTCTGCCGAAGCCACCGCGGTTTCCTCTCCGGGGCAGGTGCCCCCCGCACGGCGCGGGGCCGCGCTTTCCCAGGCGGCTGGCAGTTCCCCTCCGGCCAACAAAATTACACTTTTCCAGACGCCCAAGGCTGAAAATATTTTTCCTGGGGGGGGTTCATTCCCCCCCCCCCGGGTCTCTTGCTGCCGCCTGCTGGAGAGCCTCAGTTGATCTCTCCCTCCGTGAATTCTTCCTTTATGGACTGTTTGCGAGATTTGCAGTCCGGGAGGTCGAACCCAAAGTCTGCCCACTCGTCGGCGCCGCCGCGGTTGGGGATGGTGATGGTGTGGCGCACGCGGAAATGCACGGCCTCCATCACGCGCTGCCGCTGCAGCTCGCCCGAGCTGCCGATGGAGATGGTGGAGGCGTTGCTGCTGGAGCGGATGAGCTGCTGGGCCCCGTAGTCGTGGCTCTGCTTCAGCTCCTGCAGACCTCTCCAGATGATCATCCTGTACTGCTCCGGGATCTTCAGTGCTCCGAGATCCTGGAAGAACAACACCGCTGAGGCACAGCCGGCGGAGACGCGACTGTACCGGCGGGAGCGAGTCCCGAGCTTGTGCTTTGGGGGGGGGGGGGCACGTGGGCATGATGCCCAAGCACCCAACGGTGGTGGGGCTGGACCTCCCCTGGGTCGTGACACCCGTGGGTCCCTCCCTCACAGGCGATTGCGCATTTGTAACCAACGGCTGGTTGACCAGTTTGGGTCAAAAACCACAGCTTTTCTGGTTAGAAATTTGCTTTTTTTTTTTTTTTTTTTTTTTTGGAGGGGTGGGTTCACATCAAACTGATGGGAAAATGGGAGGGAGGGGACCTTTCCCCTTTGGACGCGGGTTGCAGAGCAGCATGTGGAGCGTCCTCATGGGCGAGGGGCGTCAGCCAAGGCTGGCTTCTCCGGTCCTGGCCCAGGAGGCTGGAGCAGCACGTCCAGGTGCCCCCCGCCCCTGGGGGCTCTGGGGAACGGGCCACATTCCCTATGGGGGCCGGTGCCATGCACTGATGCACCGACGCGGGCAGTAGCAGGCTGGTACGGCCCCGAGGGCTGCGGTGGCAAAGCCGAGCGAGGCCGATAACCTCAGGGCTGGGGGCGGCCGGCACCAGAGCGAGCAGCGCGGGGGCAGAGAGCGGCCGGAGCCCCGTGTTAATGCCAGACACAGAGACTCGCGTTGAGCGTTAACGAGAGCAGACAGCGTGTATGCAATTAGTGATTACAAACGCCGACTCGGACACACGGCTGAGCGATCCGATGCAAGTTTTGGCCACACCAAACGTTTCCTTCGACAGCTTACGGACGGTGGCGGGGTTAGTTCAGAAAACGGTCCAGACCCAGGCTAAGGTTACGCAACTGGCCCCAGCTACCAAGGAAAAATCATCGTCTCTCCAGCAGCCGCGCCACCAAAGCGTGGTCGCGGGAATTTGTCGTAGCTGCCAGGTAGGCGACAGCTTCTGCAAACCCCCTGGGGACAAAACGGGACGGGGCAGGAGCTTGTCTCGGCCAAAACACCGACTCTGGGACGTATGGGGCTTGCTATGGCTCAAAGGGTTTAAGATTATTTTTTTTTCCCCCCCCTTCTCGCTACCCTGATGGGCTGGGGAAGCCGCTGCGCCAGTGCCACCCTCGGTGCCGTCACCAAGGCTGCGCTTCAGCCGAGCGCGGCGGCAGCAGAGCCCCGAGGCTCCGTGCGAGCCCAGGTACCGCTCGCACCCCCCCTGCCGCTTCCGTGCCAGCTCCTGCCTGACCCGGGCCCTTTCCTTCCAGGGTTCCCTTCACACAAACGCCCCGGGCTTGGCTCCCTTGTCTCAGCCTCCTGCATCCAGCAGAGGACGAGGGGCGATCAGGCCAGGCTGCAGCCTCGCTGGCGGCAGGGGACGCGCTCCCGCGGCTCCCCGGGCTCCGCGTTATTTTGCCGAGCGCCTCGGCTGGTTTTTCTGTGCGAGGTGGAAAATCTCCCTGAGGGCTGGCCCGGGGATCTTTGAGCTCTTTTGTTTCTGACAGCCTGGAAGGACCCCTTGAGACTTTTGTGGATGACCGAGCTGCTGCTAAACCCAAAGGACCAGAAAGGACGCGTAAAGGGAAGGCGCAAACCCCGGGGCGCGCGTGGTCCGTCGGGCGGGCGGGCGCACGCTCTCCCCTTTCCTTTAAAGCAGCTTTGTCCTGGCCCTGCCGATCAACCGCTGATAGAAACAAGTGGTAAGAACAGATCTTCCCAAAGCATTTACCTCTATGGATAGGTTCTGCAGGTGGTAAATATTCTGTAACCCTTGTGAGGTGAAATAGTCGATGCAGTTTGGACACCCCAATCCTGTTAAAAAACTGCAGAAAAAGTTTGGAAAATAAAGCGGCGTTAACTTCTGGTGAACAAAAGCTGCGCTCGCACCCACCGCCGTGGCGGCATGCCCTGCTCGTGCCTAGAACTACGCGTGGCTTTCTCCTGGCTGGCTGAGGTTCCAGCTCTGTGACTTACTGGGAATAATGGGAGCGAGCTCACGCTGCCGGGGGGGGAGCCGGGGCCGTGCCTCAGCCCGGGCAGCAGGGCCGGGCTCTGCGTCGTGCGGGTGCGTTCTGCACGTCGTGCGGGGCTGCGGCCAGGAGCCCCCAGTTAAACTGGACGTGCAGGCTCCCTGGCTCGGGCAGGGTGTCTGTCCCCATCTCTGGGGGCTTTGTAAAAAAAAGACTGAAATGTCAAAAAGCGGCTGCAGACCGGCTAACACGTTCCCGATGGAAATTAGCCACCGGGACCGATTTCCAGACATTGCCGGTAAGGGGGAAGCTGACAAAGCTGCGTGCCGGTTTGGCAGGCAGGAAGAGACTCTCGTTTGGGTGCATTTAATTTTTAATTAAGCAGGGATGGTACGTGAGGGCAGTGGGGGTTTCTGACTGGCAGGTAGCTGGGCTTTGGTTTCTGTGGTGGGGTCGGTCTACGTGAGCAGTGATTTCTCAGTTGGGACCGGTGGCCAGTTGACCAGTCGCTAGACAGACCCGCAGGTTAGAGCGAGGGACACAGCACGAGACGTCAGAGGACAGGACAGACGGCGCGGGGCGCCTCCCCTACCTGACGAGGCTGGGGTCGGGGTTGTAGGGCGGAGGGGGGGTGCAGTGCGATCCCGAGACCATGGACTGGGAGGAGTGGCCCCCGTTCATCTCTCCGTTGGGCTGCATGGGGTGGCTGTTGAGCATTCCGGGTCCTAGCAGCGGCCATGTCAACGCAACAGACGGATCCGTTAGGCGTCACCCCAACCACGACACCCGCCCGCTGCCCCGGCAGGGAGCCCGGGGGGCTTTTGGGGCCCCTGCGAGCGCGCCCCCCCGCCAGCCCGGCGCGGCGAGGACCTTACCCATCGGGCCCAGGCTGGGCGCGGCGCCGGAGCCGTGCTGCGCTGGCTGCCCTACCAGCTGGTTGACGGAGGGCAGCTTGTTGATTCCTGCACCGTGGACTTTGTTCATGGGGGAAAGGACGGGGCCGTAGGAGGACGGCGTCTGCAGCTGGCTCCTGCTCGGGGAAGCCAAGCGGCCGGTCAGCCTGCGGCGGGGGGGATGGAGCCGCCCAGCCCCGGCCCAGGGCTCCCCTCCAGCCCATCAGACTTTCCCGAGGCGGGCTGTGGCGCCGAAAAGCTGCCTTGCACCGCTGGCGGCTCTGCAGCCCTCGCCGAGCACCGGGCGCGGGGCAGGCGTGCGTGCGGCACCGGAGCAGCCCCCAGCGGGCGCTGCTGGAGGGGTCCCCCGCCCCGCGGCCAGGGCCAGGGCTGCCCCCCAGCCTCCCCCCGCTGCGGGCTCCCGAACTCACTGCCGCTGCAGGAGCTGCTGCTGCTGCTGCCGGTAGGAGTCAACCAGCTGCTGCGGGACCAGCTCCACCAGCTCCAGGCTCTCCTTTATCTTCATCAGGATCTCAAAGTTCTCCCGGCCTCGCACCTGGAGGAGGGAACAAGCCCAGGGCTTCGCTTTGTTCCCGTCCCACCTGGCCACCTTCCTGGTGGCCTCTTTTTTCCGCCCTGCCACACAAGGTGCGGTGTCACTGTGCTCCGGGACTACGTGGGGACCCAGGACTGCCTTGGACACAGATGCTTCTGCTCCTGTTCCCGAGGTCCCTGCTCAGCCCCCCGCCTGCTGCCCCCCGGCAGCCCGTGCAGCCCCCTCCTGCCAGGCCCCGCACCCCCAAGGCGCTTCTCGCCGAGGGGACGATGCCACCGCCGTCCCCAGCCAAGCTCTCGCCCCGCGCGGCTCGCTGGCACTCACAGGCACGTAATACATCTCCTCCTCCCCGTGCCTCCGCTTCTTAATGCCGGCCCCCAGCGCTGGGATGCCCTGGGGGCTCTGCTTGAAGGCTGGAAAGGAGAGGGGCGTTAGGGTGCTGTCCTGGGGGGACAGGACGAGGGGCGTTAGGGCGCTGTCCTCGGGGGGGCAGGATGAGGGGCGTTAGGGCGCTGTCCTCGGGGGGGCAGGGCGAGGGGTGTTAGGATGCTGTCCTGGGGGGACAGGACGAGGGCCGTTAGGGTGCTGTCCTGGGGGTGCAGGATGAGGGGCGTTAGGGTGCTGTCCTTGGGGGGGACAGCATGAGGGGGCATTAGGGTGCTGTCCTTGGGGGGGGCAGGATGAGGGGCGTTAGGGTGCTGTCCTGGGGAGCTGGGAGCACCTTGGCTCCCTGTGGGATTTCAGCCCAAGCCGTGCAGGATGCTGCTGTTTGCCCGGGCTTTGGTGCTGATGTTGTCCCTTTATCAGTAACGATAACGAAGAACGAACGCAGCTGGAGACGCAAGCCTTGCGCTAACGGCTTTGCGCTCGGGCGGGCAGCGGGGGCGGGTGCTGTTCATGAGACTTCAGGTTTAGTCAAGAAAGGTCAAAGCACCGCGCCTGGACGTGGGCTTGAGCCTGAACTCCTGGAGCACCGTGGGTTTGGGGATGGCGCTGGGACGGGAGCTGAGGCAGAAGCAGGGCAGGGCTTTGAGCGGCCCGGGGCTGCGGGTGCTGGGCAGGGGCCCGGGGCTGGGGGAGAGCAGCGCCCCCAAGCCCCCCTCCCTGCCCCGGCAAGGGGACTCACTGCGTTTGTTGGCGTTGCCGTTTTTAGCGGCGCTCTCGTTCAGAGCTTGCTGCTCTCGGTAATGGTCCTCGTCAGCTTTGCGGTCCCTGCCGGGACAGGCGCAGATCCGGCCCTCGAACGATCGCCTTCCCAGGACCTGGCCGCTGGGAGGAGAGGGAAATCGGTGACTGATCCTGCTTGGGGCGCACCGCGGCTCAGCCCAGCTCAGAAACAGGACCAGCAAAGCGCCCCCCATCCCTCTGCATGAACGGATTGCTCAGGAAGGCGACGGAGCCCCCCGGGGTGCTGGGCACAGAGAGCCCCTCAGCCGTCATCTCCTGGGGGAAGAGGAGCTCTGGGGGCAGAGGAAGGCTCCAGCTGCAGGGGGAGAAGCCCATGCTGGGCTGGGTCCCTGGTGCCCCCGTGCCAGCCCTTTTCCTAGCTGGCAGAGAAGAACCTTTCCCCTGCGGGGGGCTGCCACGTCCCCTTCCCCTGGGGGTGCTCCCTGCAGGGGACGACTCCGTCCCGAGGGACCCCAGCCCTCCCGCGGGCCCTGGCAGCCACTCACTCTCTCGTCTCCAGGGTGATGATGATGAGGATGGGCCTCCTGTTCATTCCTCCCACGCAGCTGCTGTTGCACATGAAGTTGTACAGGATGGTGGTGAACTCGGTCCCCACCTGCCCGGGAGGGGAGAGCAGGCGCTGAGCAGGGAGTGACCGCGGGGGGGGCTGGCTGGGACCCCCAGGGAGTGATGGGGGGGGGGGGGGGCCGGCTGGGACCCCCAGGGAGTGATGGCAGGGGGGGCACCAACTGGGACCCCCAGGAACTGACAGCAGGGGGAGGCAGCCTGGGCCCCCACAGCTCCTGGCGTGGGGCTGGCACCTTGGCAGGGCGAGCGGGGCAGCTCTGTAGGGATGCTTCCCTGGGGGCACCGGGGAAGGGTGGTGTGGGGACGGTCCCAGAGGGGAAGAGGGGACGGTACGAGGACTGTGGGGTCCCCGCGGTCCCCCCGAGCTGGATTGGAGGGGATTTCCCTTTGCACCCCGCTTCCCAGGAACAGGATGCTCTGGGATGCCTCATGGGGCTGGGGGCTGCGGACGCTGGAAGGCAGGGGGTGGCCTTAGACGTGCCGGGGCGGGCAGGGCTCCTGCGCGGGACACAATCGCGTCGCCCACCCAGCAGCCCTGTCACCAGCAGGGTCACCCTCGGCGCAGGCAGGGCTACCGTAGCCCAGGCAGGTCCTGCCCCGCCACCCCGGGTACCTGCGGGGGCTCGTAGGGCACCATCACGCTCTGCCTTCCCGTCACGGGGTCGTCCACGTACTGGGAGAGGTTGTTGCCTTCCACGCGGATGAGGTGGCTGGCGGGGGCTGACTGGCCTGCAAGGCAAAGCTCCGTGAGAGGGGCGGCGGCGGCGGCTCCCCAGGACGGGGGACACACACACGCGGCCCCCGGCAGAGAGCAGCCCTCACCGTCATTGAAGTCGCGGCCGAGCTCGTGGTTGGGGCAGCGTTTCACCACCTCGGTGACGTGCTCTGCCTTCTTGTAGACGGGCATGGCCCGGATGATGGTGCCCGGCGGCGGCGGGGTGGACACCTTGATCTGGATGGGACATGTTTTTGCAATCTGGCAGTAGAGTTTCTTCAGCAGGGGGGAGTACTGGAAGAGAAGAGACGCCCGTGGGGTGAACGTCGCGGGGCCTGGCGGGGCGGGGGGCGCCCCCCTCCTGCCCTCAGCCCCCTCCGCTGCCGCGGTGCGGAGGTGGGGTTCCCGTGCGCCCCGCCACGGGCGCTCCCGCTCCCCGGCTCCTCTCACCCACCCGCTCGTGGCTTCCTCCACGCTCCGAGGGACACGCGAACGTGGCAGCGAAGCGGCAGAGAATGGCTCGTTAGAAACCCAGCCACCGCCTATGGCACCGCGGCCGCGCTGGGGGGACCCCGGGCTCCGTGGCAGCTCCGTGGCAGCTCCGTGGCAGATCGCGGCGTTGCCAACGGCTCTTGCGTGGTCCCCGCGCGGCGCAGGGGAGAGCGACCACAGGAAATTCAGCCCCTCTTTGCTGTAACTGCTTATTCTCTAGGCTTGATATTTGTTTCTCCCTGGAAATATTTAAATGGGACCGCATTCGCCCACACCGCCTCGTATCCGCTTTCCACGTAAACCAGGCAGAGCCGCCTCCCGGGGCCGGGGCCGGGCGCTGCCGGGAGGGTTTCCCGGCCAGCCCAAGCGCTGCGGCAAAGCGGGAGCACCCGCTGTGCTGTGGCTTAGAGGAAATCTTGCTGGAAGTCGGCTTAAACCCTTGTCCATATATCACTCATTTTGGAAACGTTACCCCGAGTCCGACACCGCCCGCAGCTCCTGGCTGAGCCGAGGGCTGGGACCACCGAGGGCTGGGACCACCGAGGGTGCTGGCGCACCGCAGACCTAGGGAAACCGTGCTTGGCGTCGTTAACAGAGTCACAGCTAATTATGCAAGACCTTGGAGTTCAGTTCTGAGCAGCACGAGGACACGGACAGGGTTTGTCCCGGCCACGTCTCGACCCTGTGCAGCTGCCCCCGGGACAGCGGTGGCTCACGGAGGGGACGTGGCGGGGACGGCTCCCGGGCTGGCCCGGGGCGAGGATGCTCTGCGGGCAGCCGAAGGCGGCGCCTGGAGCCGCTAATTAATGGCAAATGGCTGATGACCAGCAAAAGGCTCCTCGTGAGGACATGGCGGGGTCTGCTCGGTCAGGAGCGAGAGGCAAACTCCGCTCGCAAGGACCCCGGACCCGCTCAGCCCCGCAGCAGGGTGAGCCCCCGGCCGTGGCGTCCGGGCACCGCTGCCCCGGGCAGGGAGCATCGCCGGGCCCAGGCTGGCCACGGGCGAGCGCCCGCAGCGAGGCAGGGGCTGGCAGCGTGGCCCCCCCAGGCGGGAGGAGGCTGCACGGCTCCCCGAGGAGGAGTGGGGAAGGCAGAGCCCGTCCTTCGCCTTCCAGCGAGCGCGGGCCGGCTCCCAGGTGCGGGGCTGTGCGATTCCCTTCCACCTCGGCAGTGCCACGCTCTTTGCCATCTCCCAAAGAATGTGTTTGCTATACAAGAGCCCACCCCTGCCGCACCGAGAGGAGCCAGTCCCGGCATGGCAGGGCATGTTCCGGCTCAAAGTATTTTATCTCATCCCCACAACACAGCGCCCGATGCCAAAAAAATACCACCGCGCAGAGCACTCGTGAGGATGTTAAAGCTTGTCCTGAGCCATCCGAACGCGGGCGCGGGGCGGCCAGCGTGGCTGCCTGTGCCGGTGCGGTGCTGCCGCCCGCCCGCTCTGCGCTCCCGGTGCCGGGGGGGCTCCCGAGCCGGGGCCGCCTGCAGCAGGTGGGCAGCGGGGTGGGCGAGCTGCCCGCGCTGGCACGGCATGGGGGGGCCGGTGGGAACGGCTCGGCCCCCGCCTTCCAGCCGCCGTGAGCCCCGTCGGGCGCAGCCGCACACCAGGCGGGTTCGCAGGAGGGGTCTGTGCCCCCCCGGCCCCGCCGCCCTCGCTGCAGGAGAGGACCCGGCCATGGGTTGAGCCAGCCCCCCCGCCCGCAGAGCCCCCCTGCCTGCCGAGCTGGGGGGGCTCCCACCACCCGGGGACCACTAACGGGATAAAGCGTTTTCAGGTGGCTCTTCTAGGGGAGGCGTAAAGGGGAGAGGCTGCGGCTGGGGTGGGCGGCCGCCGCTCGTGCAGGGTGGGGATGCCCTGGACCGATGGGGGCTGGCAGCAGGCACAGCGCCCCGGGGGGGCTGGCAGGGGACGTGTCTGGGGGTCAGAGCCCACTCTGTGCCAGTGACGGCAGGATGGTGCTGAGGTTGTTAGCGGGGGTGACCCGGGGGTGTGGGACGAAGCTGAGTCTGGCAGCGAGAATGGATCCTGGGCGCTGGAGGCCCAGAGCGAGAGGATGCTTGGGGATGCTGCCTTTCAGTGGAATCCCCGAATTCTGCAGCGATGGCTGCGGCCACGCCGTGGCTCTGTGGCCAGGTTAACCTCCCGGGCACGAGCGTGCGTCTCCCGCGGGGATTGCCCAAATGGAAGCCTGGGCTCTGCTGGGAGCGCAGGAGCCCCCCCCCGCTGCCCGGCTGGAGGAGGAAGCTCCGGCCCAGGTAACCCGCTCGCCTGCCGTGCGATGGGGGTTTGACACCCCCGTTTTGAGGAGACAACATGGCAAAACAAGGGTTATTTGGAGGGGGGCTCTTCCTTGCCAGGTGTTAAAATACTGACAACTCCTGTCAAAGGATCCTTTCATGTAGACATTCCCGGGCAGCCCTCAACACGCCTGGGAAATAAAACTGCTCTGGAAGAGCAGAGGTGCATTATGGCAAGTTCTTTGGTAACAAATTCTCTCATTATACCATGTTATGACATGGATAAATCTCTGTTAAATAGCAGAGCGATTGCCCCGCAGGGAGAAAAGCTGCCGCTCAACGCAGGCATGCCTCCACTGATAACCTTATCGTGTCTTAACAGCTCCAGGATTGCCTTCAAAGATCCTGCCACAATAACAAACCCTTCTTTTAAGGAACTGCACGCTGATAACTCTGGGCAAGAAAAGTCAGGGCCGTGCCCCTGTGCGGCCGCGCTCCCGGCTCCCTGCGGCCGCCGCCGGGGCAAAGCGCTCCCGGCCTGTTGGTGGCCACCGGGCAAAGGCACGCCGTGGGTTTAGCACCCGGGGGGGCTCTACGTCCCCAGCCGTGCTTTTGGCCAGGACGAGCCCTCGGCGGCGTGCACTGGGAGGGCCGGCAAAGCGCTCGTCTTGCCCGGGCTCCAAGCAGAGCGCCGAGCCGAGCAGGCGCCGCTGCTCCTACACGGTTCTCTGTATTTGCTGATAATCTGCCCCCCGTGCATCTCCGTGCAGGGCCGGGCTACGTAGGCTGCTGTACCGGTACCGTGCCAGCCGCCGCCGAAGCGTGCGCCCCCGGCTTGCAGAGAGGACAGCGGCGCCGCGCTTTCCTCGACCGCGAGACGAGACGGTTGCAAAGGGGAACCCAGGAGCCCAGAACGCCGGTGTTCACCCACACGGACTTGGGGGTTGGGCTGGGTGACCTCGAGGGGTCCCTTCCAACCCAAAACATTCTCGGATTCTCTGATTCTATGGACGAGCGCAGCCCCTCACTGCTGCGGGCTCCTCTTCTTGCCGCGGCCACGGTTCTGCCGCTGAGGGCGACCCTCGGGGCTGTTCACCCCCCGTCCTGTGGCGTTTGGGCAAGCTGACCTCTCGAAATGTCACGTGTGGCAGCCGGGCCACAGCCCAAGCTTGTGTTGCCCACGCTGCCGCCGACTCGCCGCCGCTCCCAGGCACGGGCACGACAGCTCGGACCCCCCGGCGCCGGCGCATCCGCACGTCCAGCCCCCAGCCCCAAGATTTCCTTTGCACCTACAGAGGAGTTTGGGAGCGTTCTGCCCCTGGGCACCTCCTGCCCTTATTCCCAGGTCCTGCTCTGCCCTCTGGGCCGTCCGTGCCGGCCTCCCCGTGGCGTTATTGCGCAGCAGACGTCGGTGCCTGTTATTGCACGTTGGCGGGGCGCTACAGGTTCCCGCGGTGCTGTGGCTTGCGGGTGCGGGTAGGGTCCAAACGGCAGCGCCGGTGCCGAGCCATCTCCCCGAAGCGTAGGTGAACTCGCAGAGCGCCTGTTCCCCTGGGCTTCCTTCTGTAGTGGTGCAGCTTCCAGTGCCAGCCCCCGTCTGCAGGGGCGAAAGCCTCGTGCCACCCCCGCAGCCTCGTGCCACCCCCGCCACTGTCCCTTCCCCGCCACAGCGACCCGTCCCTGCGGCACCAGTCCAGAGCGCCAGGAATAACCGGAAAAGCCGAATTATTTAAGCACGAGCGGTACATTGGCATTAACCTCTGCTTCTCTAGGGACTTGGTACCCAAAGCATCTTTAGACGGGGTTTGTGTCACCTCCGTGTTTGAGACACAGCCACTTCTCGGGCGAGACGGCGGCCGCGCTGCATCGGTGCCGACGTGGCGGGCGCGCCGGAGCGGCAGGGCCCCGCGGTGCACTCGGGTTTGCCAAGGTTCCCCTGGTACCGCTGCC
>JADKXX010010025.1:0-38289 GCA_017310255.1 Butorides virescens
TGCTCCCTGGTGTCAGGGGTCTGCTCCCTGGTGTCAGGGGTCTGCTCCCAGCCTTTCTGCTCCGCTCATATTTCCCGGAGGAGAAAACCCGCCTGCCTCGAGCGTGCCAGTGGGGAGCAGCTCTCCCAGGTGCTCAGGGAGGCGTCCGCCACAGAAATGCCTCCGACACCGGCCGCAAGTGCTGCTTGTTGTTAAAAACAGGGAGCCGGGAGCCTGGATGTGAACTTTGGGTGTTTTGCCACAAAAAGCAAAGCAGCCGTCGTACGCTCTGCCCGGTTCCCGGGTCCCTGAGCCGCAGGGGACTCCTCTGCCGGGCTGCAGGCGCGCGGTCAGATGGGCAGGGGACCAAACCTGCACCTCCGCTCCCGAGGACCAGGCTGCTGCGCCCCCACCCCGGGCGGCACGATGCCGTGCAGCGACCCCTCCGTCATTAAAAAAAAAACCTACTCTGCTGTTTTGCCGTGACTTCTGGAGATGAAGTCACTCTGGCGATACGAGGTAAATGACAAGCAAGAATTCGGGGCAAAGCTGGGAAGGGCCCCAGCGGATGCGAGGAAGGGTCCGTCTCGCCCGCTGCCTCGCCTCCGACAGCGGTCGCTGGCAAACGCGGAGGGAAGCACCACGAGAGCAAGGCAGGTGCTTCCCCGGGGTGCTTCTACAGCTTCGGAGTTTTTGGGGATGTCTAACTGCAGTTTGGGGAATTGCTACCAGCGGCGTTACGCTTGAACCGCTGTGCCTTTTGGAGACCCCCCCCTGGAAAGCAAGCGCTGATGTCCCCTGCCCGATTTGCTGCCCGGGGCCGCCCGTGCGGGCCAAGTCCCCGTCGGGTGGTGGCTGCGTCCTGTGGCCGCCCCGCGCGAGCGTGCCCGCTGCAAAGCCCCACCGAGGCGTTGGGGTACTTGCGGCCGCCCCAAAACGCCGCCGGCAGCAGCAAGCATCCCTCTAGCGAAGGGAAGAAGACGCGCGACTTACTGTCCAGGTGGCTGACTTGGCGGTGCTGGACTGCTGGAAGGTCACCTCGAAGTGGTGGGGACCGGGGTAGTCGGTGTTGGAGGGGATGACAGGAGCTGGGGACATGGCGTCGAAGGTGGAGCTGGGCTGCGAGTAGGGCGAATGCGTTGGGACATTGGAGGTGTGCTCGGAGCTGTAGGGGCTGGCGGAGGCTGCTCGGCTGCCGATGCTCTGATCCATGCTGTTGTTCAGCAAATTGAACTGGGACTGGAGGAAGGGAAAAGGGGAGGAGGGAAAAAAGAAAACACCAGCCAGTTTAGAGATGGAAACCTCAGCCAGGCTTCCCCGGGCTCCGGGTGTCCTGTTACAGCCTCCTTAAAGGGCCAGCGTGCGGGAACGCCGGCCAAAACTCCTGCCCTGGGTCACTTGGGGTTTTGAACGGGTCACCGCTTGCGCGAGGGATAAACCCAATCCTCCTAAATCACCCCCGGCCGCCCGTCCCGGCTGCGCCGGAGGCAGCGCAGTGCCATGATCCCCAGATTCCCAGCGATCCCGGCCACACGAAGCCGCTCTTCTGCCGGCGGGGGACGGGGCAGGGGGTTTCTGGGGTTTGCTCGGGTGCGGGCGATGCCCCGCCGCTGGATGGGGGGCGACGGCCCCGTCCCGCGCCCAGGGCTCTGCTCGACGCCGGCCCGTGTTGGGAGCGGGGCACCGAGGCTGGGGGCAGCCGCCGTGGCACGCGGGGCCAGCCCTGCGCCCGAGGCGTCGCTCCCACCGCCACGGCGTTACCCGAGGGCCACCCCCTTTGCCGGACACGTCCCACGTGCGTCCCCTTGTCGTGGATGCCCACGCGCGCGGCGCTCCGGGGAGCGTCCCTGCAGGCAGAGCCGGCGCTGAGCGGCGGTTTGCGTACCTCGCCTCCTAGCCGGGATGGTTGCTCCCAGCGGCTTGCGCTGATGCCGGTCTAATTTGGGGAAAACCTCAAACCTACAAAGCGCGCCGCTGGGGTGCAGCAGAACTGCAGCCAGGTCAGAGCCCGCGTACTTATTTATGCGTGGACTGGCTCTTATTCCAGACACGCCGGACCAAATCCTGACTTTTTACAATATTTTTTTCATATTCCTCTTCTGGACAATTATTGTCAGATAGGTCTGGTAGGAGCTGGCAGCTCTTTTACCTGCGGGCATAGCCTAAGCAAAGCTACGTTCTCAAAAGCCGCGTGGCCAAAGCGGCCTAAACCTTTCAGCTGAAAATCAGACCAAAAAAATAATCACTTTTTCTAGGGCAGAGAAACAAACCAATATTAAATCATATGTATCCCAAATGTAACCGTTTCTGAAGGCAAGCAGGACAGATTTTTTTCCCGGACACCAGCAATTCCCCGTTTGCTCCCGGGTTGCTCTCCTGGCATTGCAGTCCCGGAGGCTGCTGGGACCCCGCCGGTGACCACGCGCAGCGGCCGCCACGGTGCCGCTTGGCGCCCCGACTGCCCGCAGCGCCGGAGGGGGAACGGGGCCACCCAGCCCACCCGTGCTCCCCCCTTCGCCCAGCGCCAGCCGCCTGCCCGCGCCCCGGCGGGGACCGTCCCTCCGGCCACCAGCACCAGCCGGGGCGGCTCTGGGAAGCCGCGAGCTGCTGGGGGGCGGCTGCCACCGGCCCCCGGGCCAGCGGGCTCGGCCGCCTGCTCCTCCGAAGGGCTGCGAGGCTCACAGCTTAGGAATCGGGAGACGTGTTTTAACTTGGGATCCCAACCTCACCCAAACGTCTACGATGTATAATGGTTTAAAGGCAATCGCCCTACTCCAGGGAAGTTCTCCTGCTGCCTGCATCTCTCGCAAGGTCGTTGGAGCCTGTGACTAACTGGAGGAATGCTGAACAAGATCTGGCTTGCTTTCACACATATAGCCATTTTCTCCCCTAAAATATGTGGTTAAACCCCTCTATTCCTTCTCCCCGCTCTATAAATAGCCCAGCCAAAGACAACCCACCCCCATCCAAGCTCTCCACATCCCAGGCTTCACCTGGAGAAAAAGTTACGAGAAACTTCAGCAAAACGGGCATTAAGAACGCGTGTGGGAAGCCCTTGCCATCCAGCTGGGAAAATGCCCGGCCGTGCAGGGCCAGGGCAGCCTCGGCGGCGGGCGACACCGGCGGGAAGGCGTGCGGCACGAGTCGCCCTTGGGAAGCAAAGCTCGGGCATGGACCAGGAGGAGAGCAGCAAGGGGAAAGGGATGGAACCATAGCCCAAATAATCGCTGGGTGCCACGGCTGAGCTGGGTGGTTCTCCTGGGACAACGGAAGGGCCCCCGGGAACAGGCTGCACGCCCGCCCTGGGCCCAGCCCCGTGCCTTTTTTAGGAATGAATGGGCTTGGTGAGCAAACACGGCCATCTTCAGCGCTACCCTTGCACGCGTCCGTGCGTCCTCGGGAAAAGCAAGGCTGCGTCTGCAGCGCCCGGGAGGGCACGGCTCATCTCCTGCCAGGATGGGAAATAACTGGGAAGGCTTTTGCTCCCGGCCATATCTGCTGCTCAGGAGCCACAGGTTCGGGAGCTGCAGGGGGGAAGTAGGGGTGAGGTGGCCCTTGGAAGTGGCCAGAAAAAAACCTCTGCAGAAGCCACCCCTGCGTGATTCTGTGCGTCTGCGGTGCTCGGAGCCAGGGCTGCGAGCAGCTGAAGGCTGTGGCCGTGAAGCTCAAGGGACAAGTCCAGAGGGGACCGACCCACTGAGATGAGCATCCCGACCGCCGCAGAGGAGAGAGCCTTCCCTCGGGGAAAAGGGTGACCTCTCCGCAGACGAGGGAGACACGAGCCCCAGAGCGTCCCCTCGGCCAGCCGGGCTGGCCGCCCCGAGCTGGGACCCCCCCAGCACAAGGCAACAGGCAGCGCCCCGAGTGCCGGGGCTTTGGAAACCCGCTGGCAGAGGTACCCGAAGCCAGGCACAGGGGGGAAGTGACCAACTGGGTTTTAAAAATTGACCAAATCCTGGAAACATTCCCTTAAAGGACAAATCGAAGGCGTGAGTGTTTGTGTGTATGTGCGTCAACAAAGCCAACAGCCCTTGTGTGTGTGTCCGTAAATAACACACACACAGGCAGAGGGTTATACACACAGGTACAGAAATATTCCCCCGACGGCAGCAACGACCTCCCAGGTAACAGCACCTCAGCACAGGGCGAACCCGGGACACGCGCGCTTTGTACACGTAAGGCAAAAAAAGAGGAATGAAGCAATTTCTGTCGGGAAGCGCAGCACCGCGCCTTTCTATCTCTGCATCTACACCTACACCTAACTTTTCCGAACGGCAGAGAGCAGACACAAACCCCTTTTGACTAAGCAAGCAACCTCAGCGCTTGAGGACAGGGCTGAAAACGTATCGCCTGCAAGCGCAGGGACCGTTTCATCTGCTCGACCCTCCCAGAGACCTGAGACCAGGGACGGAAAGCATCCCCGGGGCGGCGGGAGCGTGCCGTGAGCTCGGCGGAGGAGCTCCCCGGCGGACGCCAGACCGGTGCTGGTGGTGCCCAGCGTTCCTGGGACGGATGCTCCAGCTAACGCCCCTCCCGCCCGCGCGCCTGCGGGCGAAGGAGCCCGCACCCCAGGTTTAAATCGCCCCTTGGGCTCTGCGAGCATCGCATCGGGCAAAGCAAGAGGGGAATGCGACCGAGCCGCCGGGGCTGCAGCATCCCACGCTGGCACAGGCTACGGCTGGAGCAGCTGCAGCTCTTCCATGCAAGCACAGGACAGAGCAAGGCTCTCGTCACGCCGAGCCCCTGGCACGTCCCCGGTGCCGGCCGGCGGGGAGCTCGGCGGGCAGAGCCGGAGCCTGCGCCCAGCTCCTGCCGGGGCAGTGGTGGAGGATGGCTTCAGAGAAGCAGCAGCAAGGCAAATCCCGAAAATAACAAGCAGCACCTACCGTGGTGTAATGCTGCATCGGGTCGCTAATGTACAGCATTTTAGTTGTCTCGGGGTTCACGGAGCGCTGGGAAGCGTCCCGCCACGGGAGTCATGGGGTCGGGGCGGCGGCGGGGGCGGCCGGGGCAGGTGGAAGGGGGGAGCGCGGGAGCCGGGGCGGGCAGCGCCAGGGATGCTGCGCTGGCCACCCGTGTGCCGCCGCCGTGTGTTGGCTTTTTTGCCTTTTTCATCTCCCTTAGTTCTGTCAACTAGCTGCATCCAACAACAAAACGGGGCCCACCCCTTTCTGTCCCTCATGACTATTCATTGCAGCACAGGGCAGGCCCCAGCTTGCCCAGTGATGGACGGGGCGATACCAACCATTCCCACTGCAGGGCGAGCGGGGGTCCAGCTCCATCATCAAGCCCAGCCAGATTCCACGCCAGAAAGCTGCTTGCAGCCGCACGGGGCTGGACACCCACCGGGCCGGCGCCCTTTACCAGCATATTGGGGTGGTTGCACTTGCGTTGACCCGAGGATGCAGTGACTCTGAGACAGCTCCGTATCTCGGAGACACGGAGTTATCCCTGCCCGGATGGATAGACGTGGGTAGGTGTGGATAGACAGGGATAGACGGCTAGACAGATCTCTCGATGGACAGATATGGATAGATCTCTAGATGGACAGGTACGGATAGGTGGATAGACGGATATCTGGAGCGGCCAGGCAGATTTCCATCCGACGGGGGGCAGATGCGGTGTTTCCCACCGGCAGACCCGCCGTGGAAGGCTGCACGTGGAGGCAGAGTTCAAAGAGTGGCCTGGCGTGTTTGGAAAGGCGTGCCCCGCGCGCATCGCCCACCCCCCACCACTGGTCTGCACGCCTGGACCACGCACGAGCGGCTCGGCGGCGGCGGCGCGCGTGAAGCCGAAAGCGCCGCACAAACCAGTGGTCCGGGGGTTGTCGTCTCTAAGCAAAAAGGGTGCTGAGGAGTTGTTTGCATCTCCTCCCCCAGGACCCTGAAAGAGGTTTTTAGGAGCAAGGCAGTGCCCGTGCAATGGCGAGAGGGAGCGTCACGCCTGGCTGGAGGCGACAGAGCCACCGAGCGTCAGCACCGGCGCCGGGTGCCGCAGCACCCGCTGCTCCCCGCGCCCCCGAGCGCTGCCGAGCACCGCGGGAGCATCACGGCGCGGGCGGAGCGGCCCCTCCGCTGTGGCTCCCCCGTGTCTCGCCTTTCTTCCAGGCCGGCAGCATCGCGTTATCCGCGCGTTTATCTCCACGCGTGCCAGCCTGCCAGGCGTTCCGGTGACGCCAGCCGGCGGGCGCTGGCCGCGGCTCCCTGGGAGCTCAGCAGCACTGGCTTGCTCCACCGGGCCAATGTAAATATTTACTTCCAGCCCGTTATCCCCAGCAAGGGCCAGCAGCCGGCTCTGCCCTGCCTGCCTGCAGCCGCCGCGCTCAGAGCCCGGCGAGGCCAGGGCTCCCCCGGCCCCGGCAGCTCCCACGGCTGCACCGGCTCCCGCCGGGCTCGGCTTCGGTTACAGCGGGAAGAAGAAGAAGAAGAAGAAGAAGAAAGGCGAGGGCAAGCGCAGCGAGGGGCAGCTCCCCAATTAGCACCGCCGCCCCCGCCTGATCCCTCTGCCAGGCTCCTGCCCGCCGCAGACAAAGGCCGGGGAAGGGAGGGAAAGCGAGCGGAAAGCGAGGGAAAAAGGGGCTGGGGGAGGGGAGGCAAGCTGGCGAGGAGGGAAACGGCGGCTTTCTGGAGGGAGATGCTGCCAAGGGCCAGAGCTGCCCCGGGGATGCTGCCGGGGGGTCGCCCGAGTGACCCGGACCCCTCGCACGCCCCCTGCGCCTCTCAAACCCTTTGCCTTAGGCGGAGACGCACCAGCTTCTTGGAGGGAATGGCAAACTTCCCAAGGCTCTGCTAGCTTTACCCCCCAGGCAGATGGATGGAAGGGGAAGTTGAGAAGGGGACAAGGCTGAAGGGAGCAACGGCACGGACCCTCGGGGGCCGCAGCGGGAGCAGAGCTGGGCGTTGGGACCCCCCGGGCAGCTCTGCCTCCTCAGCAGCTCGCAGACGGCTTCTGTGGCACCGCAGCTTTGAGCGGAGCGAACTGTGCGCTCCTCCTGTCGAGGTTCTTGAGCTCCCCTGCCCTTACAGCAGGGAGCCCGTTGCTGCAGCCAGCAATGGCATCCCTGAGGGAGTAGCCGCTATTCTACCGACCGCCACACCACCCAGCTGCAGTCCTGCAGCGTGGCCATCGACGGCAGGTTATCACAGAATCCCAGAATCCCAGCACGGCAGGGGTTGGAAGGGACCTCGGGAGATCACCCAGTGCCACCCCCCTGCCCAAGCAGGGTCACCCAGAGCAGGGGGCACAGGACAGCATCCAGGCGGGGGGTGAATATCTCCAGAGAAGGAGACTCCACAGCCCCCCTGGGCAGCCTGGGCCAGGGCTCAGCACCCTTAAAGTCAAGAATTTCCTCCTCACATTCAACTGGAACCTCTTCTGCTTCAGGTTGTGCCCATTGCCCCTTGTCCTGGCGCTGGGCACCACTGCAAAGAGTCTGGCTCCGACCTGGTGACCCCCACCCTTGAGATATTTGTACATGATCAGTGTACCAGACGTGTATCAGACCCTGCCCAAACGCCAGCAGCACCGCGCCTGTAGCGTTTGTGTTGGGTTTAGGGCCCAGCAAGCATCCCTTTTCCTACCCCAGAGCCCCCAGCCCACCACGGGGGAAACCAGTTTGTGTTTGACACAGCTCCCATTCATGCAGTCTGAGCACACTCACCATGACCGAGTCGTTCATGCTTCTCATCTGGAAGACGTCCATGGTCACCTCTGTGCGGTTGGAGACCTCATTGCTGCCCGTATGGTTGGACGGAGAGAGGTCGAAGTAGGTGCTGTCTGGCTCCCTGTGGAAAAGGGGATGGCACAGTCAGCCTTCCAGCTCCCCAGCGCAGCCTGCACCCCCCCTCCCAGCAACTTGGGGTTCCCTTGAGTGTTGTCCCCTTCTCGACTTCCCCCTCCATCCTCTGCTTTTATTTTCACAAGGCAGAGCAGGCTTTGCTCAGGCAAGCTGCTGCCCGGTGGGTGAAGCAAGCAGAGCCTTGGGACGTTTTCCATCCACCCAGCAGCTCGAGCGTCTCTGTCACCTCGGGACGGCTTTAAGTGGGAGGACGCCAAGGAAGAAAGAGGATGAAATGAAGCACCGTTCTTCTTCCTGGCTTGATTAGGGTGTGGGGCTCGAGGGCCAGAAGACTTGCAAAAGTCTTGGTGTGACTAGAAGATGTTTCATTTTAGAAAACAGCCGTTTTAATTAGGCAGCCACCAAGCCTCATGACCTCATGAGTGAAGACTAATGAGTAAGAGCGCGTCCTCCCAGGCTGGGTCCTCGTGTCCCCTGCCACACCCCAGGCAAGGGTCCCAGCCGAAAGGGGACCTTTGCTCTGGCCCTGGCACCATGCGGCCCTGCAGCGCTGCACCAAAAGAAGGACCTGTACGTGGGACGGACAGCGCCACGTCCCAACGCCAGCTCGAAGGGCCACGGTTCAGGAGAGCCGGCCTGGCGTGTCGGCGCCCAGCCGCGGCCGAGCTCCGGGAGCAGCACTGCCGGGCGCCCTCTCCGCAGCCCTGCCGCGTCCACGGGGAGGGGGGCCCCGGTGCTGCCGTGGCGGTGGGGGTCCTCAGCAGGCAGGGCATGAAGGACGTGCCCCTTCCCCGCTGCTGCTGAGGCATTTCTGCCCCCCAAACGCCTTTGCTGACCGCCGAGGTGCAGGAGGGCAGGCACGCCGCTGCGCTTTGCAGCTCTCCTGCCTTTGCGCTCACGGCCACACCGAAAGCACCGTCGGCTGCACAAGCCCTTCCAGAAACAGCGTCCGACACCTTGGAGCAAGGTTTGGACGGCCCTGCTTTCAGCAGGCGCAAACTCCAGGGCCTTCGAGCTGTCTAGCAACGCTGGAGCAAAGTTGGCAAATGGAATGATCTGAGCAGAGAGACCGGAGTCTGGGAGGAAAATGTGGAAAGGGAATAGGTGAAAAGTGGAGCGTGCAAAAGAAGCTTGCCTCCCTGTGGGCCGCGGGGACGAGGTGTGCTCACAGGGATCGCAGCGCAAGGGGACACTTCAGCCTCAGAACACCCCCCAAGGCAATGATCAACCACCACTTACAGCGTGCTCCAGAGGTGCTCAAACGTTGTGCCCTCATCAGCTGGAGACGACTGGGACATCTTCACGGAGGGGGAGTCTGACAAAGGATAAATCACTCTGGGGGCAAAGAGAAACAGCAAGGTTAGCATGGCCGGGGGGCCAGCTCCCGCCAGCAAAGCGGCCGGCGAAGGGCAGCAGGTCCCCAGCTCGCTCCCCGCGGCGCGGCAGGGACCGGAGACCCCAAGGGCCCATCGTGGGGGGCCGGTGCCCCTCGCCCCCCCGGGCGGCTGCAGGCGCGGAGCGGTGTGCAGGGGGGCGAGCCAAGCCTGCCCTGCCCCGTGGCCTGCTGCACCGAAAGGTGGCTCGTGCGGGACGGGGGGCGACGGGGGACGCCTTCGCCGCAGAGCGGGACTAGAGAGAACGCCGCAGCGGCGCCAGGCTCTCCCGCAGGGGTGGCGTTCCTGGCGATGACGTCACGGGCCAGAGCTCTTACAAACATGTCGGCATTTTGGAAGGGGCCAAAGCGGGAGGGTGTTGGGGTGTCAGCCCAGGTCGGCTGAGCCCTGCCCCTGGGGCTCGGGGCTCCCAGCTGAGACGCCGACGGCAGCACGGCTCCCCCAGCCCCGCGGGGGCTTGGCACGACTGTTCCGACCCATCGCTTTGTACCGGCTTCATTCGGCGAAGGGCTCGGGCTCGCCGGTTAGACACGGCAATACCAAACCCTTGAGTACTGGCGCTCTGAATCAAACCGAAACCCCAAGGGAGGTGGCAGAAAAAAACCCCTTTTGCAGCAAGAATCAGAGCCGAGGGCGCCCTTGTTGCTGGGCTGCACGGGGTGGTCCCCGCTCTGCTCTGGGGGTGGGGAAAGCCACCTCCGCGCCCCTGGGGAGATCCCCGCCTCTGAATCAGGGCAGCACCACAAATTCAGGCCATGGGCTGTACCCCGTAGGCTGGTACGTGAAACATCCTTGGGTGCCGCCGGCCCCGAGCAAGGTGCACCCAGCAAGCGGGGTCGCAGGAGCCCCGAGCACTGGCAGGAGCTCAGGCATCCCCAGTCGCCAGTGGCCACCTAAACAAGCCCAAAAGAAGCCTGCCTGTGCTCTGTTTTGATGTAGCCCTTCAGCCCTCCTCCTGGTTTGGCCATTTCAGGGACAGGGCAGCTTTTCTCCCAGGAACATCACTTGCCAACGGGCTAACATAATTTTCTCAGGAAGCTCTGGTTGCCGATGCCCACAAATCCACAGAGGCACAAAGACAAGGGAGACGGCCAGATGCATAGTGCAAGCTTACGGCGAAGCCACGACGCAGATATCCTAAACCTTACTTGCCCAGCCATCAAAGCGGCCTTCCCGCTTCCGAGCAGCTGGCAAACATTATTGAGGGAGTACATGCCCCCCGGGTAGCGCAGGGCAGGAACGCTGCCTCTGCTGTGCAGACAGGGAGGTGTTGCTGGCCGAAAGCGCAGCGTCCGCCCGGGCTGCACGCGGGAAGCCTGGGGGAAAGCCGACGCTTCAGCCCCAAGCCTTCGGAGCGCTACTGCATGGGCACCACCGGAGTCATCCTCATCCCGGGCTGCTCCTCTGGCCCCTGGACAAAGCTTCTTGGCCGCTTCCAAGCGCGGAAGGAAGCAGGCAGAGCACCTCGGCTCTCCCCCCATGCCCAGCACCCCCCTGACCCCAGCAGCGGGAGCGGAGCCATCTTGAGCCCCACGCTGCCTTCCTCTGCTGGCGGCCCCGCCACGCGTTCCTCCTCCTCCTCCTCCCTTGCCCGCTCCCTGGAAGCAGCGGGACCGCTTCCCTGCCCCGGCTGACACGGATGCGCCCCAGGCACCATCTGGCTGCTCCTTTTACCCACGCTGGTGTTAGCACCTTGTTTCAACTCGGTACCGACACCTAATAGTGAAAGCCTGAAAACTTCCTGCTTTTGGGGCTGGAGCCGCCGCGCGCCAGGGCAGCCGCTTTCTAACTGAGTGATGCTCGGGTCGCCCGGGACCCTCTGAGTCAGCTGGGGAGCGGGCGACTGCAGGGGCCCCGAGCTCAAAATGAAAGCGGGGCGGTGTCCCCCGAGGGCCGATCCTGCGGGCGCCTTTCTGCTGCATCTGCGGCTCGCTGCGAGACACGGCGCCCGCGGACGCTCTTCCAGGAGGGCTCATTCCCCGCCGGGCTCATCGCAGAACAGCCAGCCGTGAGAGCCTGCTGTCCTCCCATCCCTCCTCGTCCCACATGTGGCACGCCGAGAACCGAAAGGACCTACGCGGCAGCTTTGAGAGAAGGAGAAGCCTAGAGCCGAGGCGGGCGACTGCTGGTGGCCTTACCCTGCTTCCATGCTGCTTTCCCTGGCCCAGGGCAGCGGCAGCTTCAGGAAGGAGCCAGGCCTTTCCCTTCAGCAGAGAAAGCACCTCCGCACCGCCCCGGCTGTGTGGTCATGATGGGTGACACCAGCTCTAACCACGTGGCTGCACTCGTTTTCGAAAGGAAAAAAATCTGAATATTTTAAGGGCGTTTTGGAAGTTCCCTTTCTCTTTCAAAACACAACCGGTGCTTGTGAAGCCAGGCCAGCATCTTCTCACGTTTGAGCTCTGAACTCTGGGGTATAAAGAGCAGCGAGGCTGTCGGCGTTGTTAACCCACATCCCTGCTGCAGCCATCGTTGCGCATCTTGGGAGAGCATCTCTGCAGCAAGACTGGCAGCCGGGCCACCACCTAAGGTGATAAAGAATCACCAAAGACTTTGCAAATCGCGTTCCCGTGGTGCCGATGACAGTGGAACTCACTCCGAAACGAGAGTCCCGTTACGGAATGCAGGGTGGCGGCGTTGGCACTCAGGGAAGCTGGGAAAGCGCTCCGATGGGGAGGTCCAGCCGAAGGGAAAAACGTCCCGTCGGCAGCGGTGGAGGCCCTGTGGCACAGCTTAATTAAAGATGAGCTAGGAAGAGCCTTAGAGACTAATTTGCCTTGCTAGAGAAGCATTACCAGATGGCTTGGATGCAGTCACCTTCCCAGTGCCTACAGGCTACGTAGATGGCACGGGGAGGTGGCTAACCCGGGGCTAAACACACCAGCAGTGCCGGAGCTGGAGATCAGCCCGGGTCCAGCTTCTCTGTCCCTTCCAGCCCCCCAGGTCCCTTTGGAGGCCATTTCCCCTCTGCCGTAGCGGTGTCAGCTCCCTGGTGTCACCCGCTTCCCAGCACCAAAGGAAAGACCTGAGGCAGCACCCTGACTTTTGCCAGGAAGAGTTCTACAGCCAAACCCTCACCGGGAGGATTTAGCACCTCCAGAGGCCCAAACCTGCTGATGAAACTGAAGATGCCTTTGCCCAGGGAAGGGTGCAGCAAGGGGTCCTCCCACCCTTCTGCCTCGACGCAGCAGGGAGGCGATAGGGGACGCTTGTCGGGGCGGCCAAGACGCGGGGCTGGCACCGGGGGAGCCTGGGACAGGACGTGCACCGGATTCACTGCAGGCTTCTGGAGGAAGAAAGACGGAAACGTGCAAACCAGGGGGTCTGGTGCTGGGTGCCGAGGCTGCCGGCACGATTTGCCTGTTTTCCCTTGGGAGAGCCGCTCTCCGCGTGCTTCCCCACGCCGGCTGCGCCGCTGGCTGGGTTGCTGCTTCCCTCTGTTGCTCGTCAGGGCATTGCAGGGAAACTGCACGTGGAAAAAAAGAGCCAGGAGCGCCGAGACAAAGGCTGTGAGGAGGCAATCCACCACCTCCACCCGCGCTGCTGGCTTGGCACCGCGGCAGGGGCTGCTCCCCCCGGGGGCTGCGGGCGCAGGCTGGGTCGTGCCGGGGGCCGGTTCCTTCTGTCCATGTGCCTTCCCCGGGAATTGCCACCAAAGTGATTTCCAAGGGGTTGGTATGGAAATACGCGGTGTCCTCAGTCTCGTCCCCACTGCGGTGACTTTGGCTCTATCCAAAATTCCAAGTCGTCCCCGGCTCAGCTGAAGCAGCCGTTTCTCCCCCAGCCCCGGGGATGCAAGGAGAAGGAAAAGCACGCACCGAGGTCCGCTACACCATCCCGAGACGGGAGAACAACTCCGGAAAAGCAGAGCAGATGAACTTGCATACATTCAGCTGTGCTTCATCCAGCCCACGGGTTGTGTTTCGACCACATATTCTTAGATTTATTATAGATTCAACTTCCTCCTTCCATCAACACATAGCAGGGAAAGGGTACCGCAGGTGTAACGAGGGGGCTGAGCCTGGCTGAGGGCGATGCCCGGCCGCCCAGTTCCTGCAGTCCCTAAAAGGAGCAGCTTTGATCTCACCATTAACTTTAAGCCTCAGTTTTAGGCACTTTGAGATGCCTGTTGCTATTCCACCTAGCAAGAACGGGTTTGTCACTACCCTGCCACTCCAACAGCCCGGAGTGAAAGGCGACAGCATTTCGCAGCCCACCTTAAAGGGAAATAAATACAAGAGACCTGTACAACAGGGCTATTTCTAATTCCTAAAGACTCTTGGCCCATCCTGAGGGAGGAAGGCTTTCGAGAGCCATTTCTACCTCTGACATTGAACTGCTGAGTATTGCTCGATGGTCTGCGAAGTGGCCCCCAGACCCTCTCTCCTCCCCTCCTCTGTGCAACAAGAACTGTCAGGCTCATCCAGCCCGCAGCAAATAACTTAATGCTTGCAAAATGTTGACAGCTGCCAAGGTGCCAGCACTACCCCGTGCTATTGCTCATTCCTCCCAGATTACTAAATTCACACCTGCGAAAGGAGGCTTGTAAAAGCGACCAAGAGCAAGCAAGCTTTCCTGCTGCATCTTTGAATCTTGGGGTCCAGCAGCTTGTTAAGAATTTTCTTTCCAAGGAGCCGGCAGGTTCGGCAGAAATCCTCTCTGACGGACAGAGCCGTCGACAGGCAGCTCGTGATGGGGCCGGAGGCTAAACCAGCCAAGTCTCCCTCCCTCCCTGGCAGCCGAGCATCAGCCCTGCCTCGGGACCCGGCGGCAGGCAGCCAGCCCCAGCATCCCGCCGGTACCCAGCCCCACCTCCGCTTTTCCCATTCATGCCTTGGCTGGTTTTTCCTCCGCAAGTGCTTTAACTCCGGATCGAAGGCACTTGGGAGCAAACTTTCCGAGACGCTTTAATATTGTGTAACTAGCCTACCCGGCAAAGCGGCCACAAGTCATCTTCCAGCTGCACAATCGAGCGCCGGAGAGAGGGTCGTGCTGAGTAACCCAAAGCACAAATAGCAAGGGGTTTCCTTTTGTCGTTTTTTTTTTTCCTCCTACCTGCTCTGGCTCCCCAGGCGTTTCGAGTTCCCCCGGAGGTCTCCCGCAGGCAGGAGCGGCCTGGGATTGAGGATCTATGTTATTTACTGCACTACAATCAAGTAGCGTCCCGGTCGCCTAGGCAATGACATTGGAGCTGCCGAACGCTATGTGAAAAGTGAGGCAAAGGCTTGTGCGCTCCTTCCTGGAATAGGAGGCAGTTGCGAGGGGGTGGGGAATGCTCAGCCAAGCGTGCCGGGGAGTTAAGCTGGTCACCAGCGCCAAAGTGACCCGGGGGCAAGCTGGCTCTTGGGGCGCCGGCCGCACTGGCCACCCAGCAGCACTGCGCCCGAGGCGGCTGCTGGGGTTTAATCGCGACGGAGAGGGGAAGGCGACCCGACGTGGAGCGCTGCTCCGAAGGAGGCTCTTCCCCTCACCAGCCCCATGGCTGCGCTGGTTTTGTGCCAAAAATGCCCAAATGACCAGCTCACCCCTCTTGGGTTGTCAGAGGACCTGGGGGGCCAGCAAGGGCCACACGTTTCACCGCGTTGCATCCCGCCGTGGGAAAACTGGCTTGCCAAGACACACGTAGGGTGGCAGCGGATGAAGACTGGGTATTTCTGATTAAACACCATCAGGCACGAGACTCTAATTATCTGCGTCGTGTGTGGACTCCCTGATACCCCTTCTCACTGACGCCCATTTCGAAAGGCACTGCTTTGCTGGTCACTCGCCCTTGAGCCCGTGCTCGGTGACTTGGGGAAGACGGCGAGCGGTGGTCACTGCTGTTCAACCACGGGCTGCGCGTTTAAGCCACCGGCTTGTTCAGAGACCAACAGCCAAGGCTCTGCCCGCAGGCACCCACACCTCGCCGGCTGGGCAGATGGTGACGGTGGAGCAGCTGCTGTCACGTTCTGTCCCTTCCTGGGGCCAGCAAACAGAAGATTTACCAGCCCCGAAACACATCGGAGCTGCTGTAACCGGTCTTGGGGGCCTAAACGCCTAATCCATAGTGAAAACAAGGCTCGGGGGTTCGCCCTGATCCCGGGGTTTGTTTTTCAAATGGCGGTGATTGTCTTCCCAAACAAGGAGGTGGGGTCCCACTCGGGGCGCTGGGCACGGGAGCCCACTGGGCTGCGGGGTGGCCGGTCAGCAGGGCAGGGGCACGGAGCCCTCCCCAGCTCTTGTGCTCATCGCCCGGAGGACCAGCCCGTTTTTAGGACACGGACATCCCCGTCACTGTCCTCGGTCCCCCCGCTTTGCTCAGACACTGCCAGCCAGGGGGGGCGGGGGGCTGCTTCCCAGGGGAATCCGTGCCCTGGGAGGGGTTACCCTGGCTTCTCCCCCTTCGCTGGCGACCCTGGGCTCTTTCTGTCGTGTGTCGTCGTCGTGTCATGTGTCCCCTCCCCTTTATCTATCGATCTATCTATTTATTTATTTATTTATTCGTCCCAATCCAGTTAGCACCCTGATCACTGGTGTATTGCTGTTGCAGTTTGCGGGCCCCCTGCCCCAGCCGGGAACCTTTCAGCGCACCCCGCCGAGGGGCGAGGAGCCGGGGGGGGGACGAGGAGCCGGGGGGGGGCGGGGAGCCGGGGGGGAGGGGGGGGCGGGGGGGGGGGGGGGGGGGGGGGTGTTAACGAGCCGGCGGGGTTAACGAGCCGGGGGGTCAAGGATCCAGGGGGACGAGGATCGGGGGGGCGGGTGCTGCCCGCGGAGAGGCGCCCCTCCGGGGGCAGCTCTGAGGAGGGGGAGGCTTGGCCGCCGCCGGGCGCCGCAGGGGAGGCAGACTGTGGAAGGAGGAAGGCGGGGAGCGGCCTCTGACCACACCGTGTCTCATTAAGCGGCTCATTTGCATAACAACTCCTCTCACGAGGCCGCTTCCCGCCCGCTTCCCGCCGCCGGGCGCCCTCAGCCCCAGGGCACCGCCCCGCCCCGGGACTCCAGCTCCCGGCGTGCCGCGGGGCGGCGGCGCCCCCGCTCCCATTGGCCGCCCGGCCACCACGCTCCCGCTCCCATTGGCCGTCCGGCCACCACGCTCCCGCCCCTTCCGCCCGCTTCCGCCCCGGGGCCAGGGCCGGGCGGCGGCGGCGGGCGGAGCGGGCGGGTTTGAATCGCGGCGGGGCCGCTCCCCCCCCGCTCCCTCCCCCGCCATGGATTTCTCGGAGCTGTTCAAGCTCTCCGGGCTGCTCGGCCGGTTCTCCCCCGACGGCAGGTGCCTGGTGAGTAGAGGCCGCCGCCCGCGGCGGGGGTCGCGCCCAACCGGGGCCGCTCCCGCCCGTCCGCCGCGGCCTGAGGCGGCCGAGGCCTGAGGCGGCTGTCGGGCGGGGCGGCAGCGCGGGGCTCGTCGGTTCGGGCCGAGCGGCCGCCAGGCAGCGGCCTCTCCCCGCCGGCGGGGCCAGCCCGGTGCGTGTGGTACCGCGCCGGCCCCTGGGGCAGGGCCCGCCGGTGGGGTCGGCCCGGCCCGCGGGGCTGCGGGCGCCGGAGGAGCGGCGGCGGTGCGGGTGGTCCCGCCTGCGGGGCTGCTGGCTTGCCGTCAGGCTTTTAGTCAGCACGGGGCTTGGTGAGGGAGGCCCGGCCAGGGTTAGCTAAATAAAACAGCGGTTGTGAGGTGAAGAATGATTTTTTAAAAGCCGGACTAGTTAACCGGCAGCGACAGCGTGGGTGAGGATTCTTATTAACGTCCCCCCCTTCCCTCCTGGTTTAGATCGTTTTACCGCAGCTTGCTGTAGAGCACAGCGCACGTTAAGCCTTTCCAAAATTAAACATCCTCCTTGTGCCCGAAACGTGCCAAGGCAGCGTCCTGTCACGGCGCGGTGACCGCCGGGCTTGTCCAGCCCGGTGTTGGTGCGCCAGCTCAGCTTTGGTTTTGTCCTTGCTCAGGCTTCGTGCGTGCAGTACCGCTTGGTGGTTCGGGATGTGAACACCCTCCGCATCCTCCAGCTGTACACCTGCCTGGATCAGATCCAGTATATCGAGTGGTCCTCTGATTCCCTGTTCATCCTGTGCGCCATGTACAAGCGAGGGATTGTTCAGGTAAGGACCAAAGCAGGACAGAACCTGTTTCCTACGGGGGAGTCGTGTGGTGCCGGCGAGCGCTTCCTAACGGCAAGCACTAGCTCAGTGCTTTTGCTAAAGCAGCCGGCGTTGTTATTGATAATGCATTGTTTGAGGATAACCCAGCATGCTATTATTTGTAAAACTGTGACAAGCATCTCAGTTTGAAAAAAAAACCCCAGATTTAGAATAAAATTATTTATCAAAACAAATCAAAGCTGGAGATGACCTTACAGTTTTTTAGTTCAGAAGGAAATAAATACATGCAGCCTTCTTAAATGGACTAAAACTTTTTTTTTAAGTGTTGGATATTCAGAATATTTATCACAGGAAAAAAAAAACCAAACGCCTTATTTTACAATTTGTATTAAAACACAGAGGTGCGCGGGCTTACTTTTGTAGTGGGATCCAGCGCCAGTCCTTCATGGCCACGGGCTTTCAGGGGTTTCCTGACCTCTCTGGTATGCGATGCAGGAGCCTTTTCTCGGCTGTAGCGTATTCTCGCAAGCAGGGCTTTTGAAGAGCTGTTTGTTTGGTGCACTGTCTGGTTTCCTCTCTGTCCTAGGTCTGGTCCTTGGAGCAGCCAGACTGGCACTGTAAGATAGATGAGGGGTCAGCGGGATTGGTGGCTTCATGCTGGAGTCCGGATGGTCGTCACATTCTCAATACAACCGAGTTCCATGTAAGTGTGAAGTCATGATTACTCTGGAGGGTGTCAGATGTTACTGTCTGCCCTTTGCCTCTTAAAATAACCTAAAGCTCTTAAAGCTGTAGTGGTGGTAACAAACGCGGATATAGTTCTCCTGTATTGACATATGTGGTCTAGGTTAATTCTAGTTTAGATGTTTGTTATTCTGTTAACGTCTTATCCTCTTGCTTCTGATAAGATAGAAAATGGATGCTTAGCTTTGAAGGTAAAATTATGTGTTTAAGAAAAGTGTAGGGATAACTGGCATTTCTTGAAGCAATTTTAGAAGTCAAATGTGTTGTAGCTTGCAAAGGGCTCAGGGTTTCTAGGAAAAAACCAAACGACTGTAAACATTTAAGAGTGGCTATGGAATTAACAAATATGGTCTTAGGTTTACTCACCTATGAGATGAGATTTAGATCCAGATCGTGGAAGTACTTTAGTAATTTTTTGATTTGACACATAAGTGTCAGACTGCTGTTGATAGAACCACTTGCAAAATTGAAATTAAAATACCTGAAAGCACTTACTGATTGAGAGCCATATTCTGGACTCCACACTAAGGCAGGCTCCAAAGCAGCTTGTGGATGCTGGGCACTGGGCTTGTTGGAAGGCATGTGGAAGTCTGGCTCTCCACCTTTATAGTCTTTGGATTAGAGCTGATGATTCATGTTATTCGGTCAGAAAATAGCTAACTACATGCAAGACACTTTTCTCTTTGCTACATTTACTCTTTCAAAACTGGAGATGGATTTTAGATTGCAGGTAATTGCATCATAACTCTTGCTAGCACTGAATTAAAATGTCACACTGTAAGATTTTTCCTTTTTTCATGCAACTCCCAATGTAAATGGAATATAGGTGGGGGATCTTACTGTCTGTGTGTGCTGATTGGAGTTAGTGCAAATGCTGATGCTCTCAAGGGAACCTGGAGAAACCTGCGTACAGTTACGGTGTAGTTCCTGATGCACACATGGCGGAATTCTCCAGCAAGGATTGTTTAGGCCTGGCAAGGATTTTTAGTGCTGGCTGGGGTAGAGATTTTCTGGCTATAAAGCAGTCTCTTTCCATTCCCCCACCCCTTTAGGTAGTGGCTTACGAGGAGTGATGAATTTGGGCCTTAGTTTTCCCAGGAATGAATCACCCTGATGGCGATTAAAATAAAAAAAAAAAAGAGTCCAGAGTTTCAGCCTGAAGTTGGTAAAGACATGCCTGCTACTCGGGCAGAAGTGGTGTGGTCTGAGTAACCCAAACTGAAGGCTGGTGCTGTGTGCTGCAAGTGAGTATCTCATGGCACGTGCGTGTGGGGGTGGACTAGCAAGTATTTATTGCCTCCCAACAGAACTTGGTTTGACCTTAGAGGATTTCATTAAGCCCTTGCCAAGTTGGCATCTGTGTTGGGATAAGTTTTCTTTCCAGCTGTAAACAGGCTGCTAAATTAGCTTTTGTCAGACAGCTGCCTGGGTTATGCCGATGTCTGAGTTGTGTTTACTCTCTCTATGCTAAATCCATAGTCTGGTGGGACAGACGTGAGTAGTGCTCAAGACAGAAACTGTCAGGATACTTTAATATTGGTGTATTATGTACGTTATCAAATTCAGCGATTGCTTGGAGGGCTTAGGGGTTCCCTGTCAACCAGTGCAGCTTGGTTTGGTAGCCCGACGCTTTCAAACACCACCAACTAATTACTCGTAATTCATCAGGCTAGCATGTGAGCTTCACTGCAAGCTCACAAATAACTGTTTTGTTCCTAGAAATTTTTTAAAGGATACGGTTGTGCTAATTTATTTCTAGCAATCCATGCTTGCTAGTGCCTCAGAACAGTTACTCATCGGCTAACTTGCAGTCAAGTTCTTTTTGTGGTCAGCGTTATAGTGAATAATGTTATTGAGTGTTCTGATGTGACTGGTGTGCAGTTCCTCACTCGAGATGAGCGCATCAGAATTCTGACATGCGTTTCCGAAATCCATTTGGAGTCTGTTCAGTCTTTTGAGATGGGCACCAATGCTCTATATGCATTTCATATTGGCATAACTTTGCAAATGCAATCATTTTATTGGAGATGTCTGTAATAATGTGCAGGGTTTTGGCTCCCAGAATTGTTACACAGCGTACAGTAATATTGAATGGTGCGGGTACCTATCTAAATCTTTACACAGTCACTGCAATAAACAGCGTGATATACAAGGCAATTAAATGGTAGAGTCTTATTGGAGGAAGTATATAGAGACTCTGTCCTTTCACTTGAGTGGATCATTCTTCACAATAATGGATTAGTGGCAGATGCAGAGGAATTTAGTGTGCTTAATTACAAAAGCGTGTGTAGTACCTAGTTACTCACCCCAAAATTTTGAAAGCATCTTTGTGCTGTATGTTAGCTTCTGTGTTATGTGTGGAGGGGTCGTTCCATCACCATCTAGGATGGAAGTCCTGTTGAGGTGTAGAAAAGGTGTAGGCTTGTTCCTTAAACTCTCGCTCTGCTGGATCGAAGGATTTCCTTCTGCTGGGGGACTGTCAGTGCTGCTGTCCAGACTGGCAAACTGCAAAGTGAGATACCGACTTGCTAGGTTTTGCCAGGCAAAAACTAATTTTACTGGGCAGCTGGATATATTCAAAGGTACTTCCAAACTCGGAAGGCTGCTTCTCTAACTGTCTGCTTATATCTTACAGCTCCATGTGAGAAGTGGTCAGAATAGTTGCAACTTGGTTCATCATCACCTTGTTGTTTATAGCAAGCTGGAGTACATTTCTGTTATGAAAAGCAGCTTTTTTTGAGGGGGAAAAAAAATGAAGGTACTTTTTTCCTCATTTGATTAATCAAGATCAAGTCTAAATTAGTTGGAAAAACACTTTTTGAAAGCCTGCTACGCAAAGCTGGAACCTGAAAAAGTTGGACCACCACGTTACTTATGTTGATTCACGCAGTGTGCTGGGAAGCAGCTTGTCCCATAGCTATTGTTTGTTACTTATTTTGTAGCGGGTGATTCCTCCTGACATCCACCCCGTTTTGTGAGGCAGTTCTGCATGCCTGCAGTGCCTATCACAGCAAGCTGATTGCTAGAAGATTCCACATGATCAGTTTGTCCTGTGGAAGGTGTTGCACCAGGTATCTCTCCTCCTATAGTGCTGTCGTTCCACCCCAATTCATAGGCAGCTGTAGAGCTTAAACAGGAGCTGCAGGTGAAAGATACAGAGAAAGCAAATGACTTTCCTGTTTTGTGATAAATAGTTTGAAGATGGGCAGCATTGTTCTTGAGTGTTTCTTTTAAGAGCCACACTTACAAACGACGTGTATTGTACCTTCTCCAGTTCCGCATTAGGTGCTGAAGCATTAAGGAGCTTCGTTCAAACTACAGCAGCAGGGGAAAAAAACGTGTGTTTCTGTGTATATTGGAGCTAATCCTTAGTAACTGGAAATGGCTACGTTGGTTGAAAAATGCTTTCTGTCGAGGAATGTGCTCTGAATAATCTTCTGAAATCCGGTGCTGACAGACACTGCTATGTAAGGAGGCCTTGTGACCCAGTCAAGTCTGGGACAAAAGTTGACAGTCATTTGAGATGCAAGGTTGTTTAAAAGTGTGTTTTTATCTATTGAAAATCACCAGTCTCACACCTGCCTGTAGCTGTCAACACTGGGACGTAGTCCTGGACCCAGCACTGGAGACTGTTTATCACGTTACCATCTAAATACCTTTTATTTCTCAGCTGTTTTTAGGCTATTTTAAAAATGCTTCTGCTTTTGGTTTGGTTTTCCACTGCAAAACAACAGCTGAAAACTCCTCAGACACCATTATCATTAGCATTTGAGTTTGACACCTCCACTTAATCGAGTCATCTATGCTGAAGAGAAAGTACCCCTCAGAACTATCAGTGAAGAAGCGCTTGCTGCAGTCTTAATTGGCCACCATCTACTCTCCTGCTGTAAAAGCAATTGTCCCTTCCCCACAAGGTCTCTGAGAAAAGGAAATAAGAGTGATGCGATTTATTTTAATTTTTGAAGTGTTTGGTTTTCTTTTTTCACCCTTTGTGCATTTTATGTTTTCATCTCTCATAATCGCCTCTGCTAGCTGTGAAATAATCTTTCTTGGGCTAGTCTATGTTGGCAGCTTGGGCAAGATTGTGGCATGATGCTTCAGTTCCGGTTGGGAATATGAAGGCTCTCCCTTTGTCACAATTGTACACATCTTGTTAATCTGTGTAAGGCAGGTGTGAAGTCCATACATTAAGCACAAACTTAACTTTCTCAGTTTATAAAAACGCTTGAGTGTACACAAATGGAATAACTGAAAAGAATCCTAATTTGGGGGATCAAAGTGGCTTGGTTTTACATGTTTCTAACACAGGTTATGTGTCGTGTGACTCGGGCAGGAGGTTGCAGTGACGTTACGGCAGCGCATACGCGTGGTCTCTGGCTGGCAGTTGTGCCTTGCTCTATTAGCTTGCAGCCTTTTCAGGGGAGCGATGCTGAAGTTGGGTAGAGGATCTTACTAGTTGTTACGGGTGTGTTGTGACTGATTTGGATCACAACTGAAGATGAAGTGCTTTGGTTATCAAAGGGTTGTAGGTATCCAGTATAATAATAGGCCTCTGTTTGCAAAAGGGTATTTTTGTGGGCTTTTTTTTAGACTGGGTGTAAACATCCCATGAGTGTGTGTTGGTTGTGTTCCGTAGTCTCTCCCCGGTACTGCAATGCCGTTATTGCAATTTATGCCGTGCATGCTAGAAATGATGTGTTGGGGAGGTACACATGGGCACTACTCCAACAACAGCAGTGTTTCGCATTACTGAAACGCTCGGTTTTGGTGAAATCTGTTTTTAGCAGTTAAGCACAACATGATGAGAATGAAGAGGTAAACAATTATTAGTGTCTTCTCTGCGGAGTTACAAAACTTGACCCTTTTAGAGAAGGTTCTGCCTGAAGAGCAGTTGGAGGACTGCACCCAAGGGTGAAGCAGAGATGGATGCAGAAAGATGCAAAAGGAAGGCGTCCTTGCCTTTTCTCTGCTGCGGTGGAGCCTCAGGCAAGGCAGAGGTGACAGTGAGAGCTCTGCACGTGATGTGCTGATTCTCACCTCTAGAGGTTTTCCTCTTGTGATGTACTTGAGCTTGGTGTGAGCAGTAAGGCTTTGCCTTGTTCTGAGGCTCTGAGCCAGCCAATGTGGTCCAGGACAGAAGCGCGCAACAGGCCAGGTGAGTTGATTGCGAGGCCAAGTAGCAGCACAAATGTAAACTTGGATGCCTTTGTCAGGAAAAATTACGATCCAGACCTCAGCATTCAAAGCTTGCAGCTGCTAAGCTTGTATTAAGTGGCTGTAGAATGCGTGTTGTGTATGCTGTGTGTTTTGGTCGAGGGAGGAACAGCAGCAAGTACACTTAACGCTGCAATTAATAGGAGCAAGCCGCATATCACTGTTGCAGTTGCTATAGAAGAATGTGAGTAGGCATTGTGTTGGTATTTTTAAAGTAAATCTTGCATGAGGAGCAGACTAACAATGCTGTATTTCTGTATGTCCGGAAGTGAGCCGTTGCAGTGATAAAATTGATTAATGTTACTCATCTAGTGGATTCCTCTAGGACCTGCTAAACTTAAAGCTGGTACTATAGATGTCTAGTTGTAATTTCATATCTGTAAAATAACGGAAGAGAATAATTAACACCGCATTAAATAGCGGTCCAATACCCTTTTTAACTTTGGTCAGAAGTGGGCTGGAATCCCATCCGGTTGTGTTCTTTCCTGTAATAAATTTTAAAAAAATTATTTCTGTGTTGTCTCTTCACACCTCAAAATTTTCTTCTGTATATAAAAAGCAGTGGGGGGAACAGCTAATGCTGCTCTTGTGCTTTGGGACCCCACCTATCTCTGGAGGGAGGCAGCATTTATTAGGATTCTGTAGCTTGGTGTGAACACCGTGTCGATTACTTGAATCGTGCTTTCTAGCAAAAATGGTAATGTCAGCAATGAAAAAACCTCCAAATTCTGCTGCAACGCCCAGTCTGTAGCGTTGCCAGGTAGAACATTCGGATGCTGCCTTGGTGTGCTCTGTCACCGTTGAACAGTACCAATTCAGGGGAGGAAGATGTGCATGGGGGACAAACACACAAAAAGGCGTAGCAGAAACTTCCTCCCAAGACTGCTGGTGATGCTGATGGCCCACATCTGATGCAGGAGGGTGAGGAGATGGTAGACAGGGCTGACATTTTACTTTTATATAATGAATTGGAACGAATTTTGTTGTTCAGGAGTTCTGGGAAAGGTAGATTTTCATGACCATGGTGCTTTATTGCAAAAATAGTTTTACCTGCGTCCCTTCTAGAATCTCTTACCTTGGTCCAATAAAATGTATGAAAACACAAGAAAAAAAATGACACTGGAAACATTCCTCGCTCCAGTTATAAATGCAAAGGTTCACATGACATACTGATTAATGCACATATGTCTGGTGTGGCTGCCGTTGCTAAGGGAGAGTAAGTATTTGTTTTTAATTGAATAATCTGCAGATGGCAACGCAGAGCTTCCAGAATGCAGGCTGTGACCTTGAAGAGTGGTGGAGAGGCTTGCTTTGCAGCTGACTGCCTCTGCAGTTTTTGTTTTACGGATACACAAGCCTCCAGAAATACCCCAAACGAGATGTTTAATGCCTTGCTTTGCATACCGTATCTTGGTTCTTTCCTAATTCTCTCAGTAATTATGCAATGTTGCCGCCTTGTGGGTGGCTGAGGAGGGAAGAGCAAAATGCAAATTAGCTGTCAAAGCTGAGTGTATCTAAAACTTGAAAAGTACAGCTGAATTTTCATACTTAGTAGCCTGGTCCCCAGAGATACCATGTCCTTAAGCTGCTATAACATCTCATCCATTTGTAAATGCAAGACACTTCGCATCTCTCTTCCAGGGCCTGTGTTTTTCCAACTGAACAGTGTCTGTGTAGGATACACTGGCAATCCTGTAGCTAGATTCATGCTAACAGCAGTAACTTTAATGTTAATGAAAAACTTTCTCTATATCTCCTACCCCTCCGGAGTATTCAGGGTGCCTGTAACGTTCATTTGGAGTAAGTAACCTTGCTAAGTGAAGGCAGTTGGGAGAGAATTCCTCGCAGTTATTTCTTTGGGCTTTGCGTCTGAGCTAGGTAGAATAGCTGTGAAATTCAATGTACCTTCTGTACACCTTCTGTAATTAATATACTTTGTGTTCTTGAGTTAGGTTTGTGGGTTTCTATTTACTTTTTTTATCTACAAATATAAACAAATACTTCCTTGTCTCTTTCTCCTTGTGACAGCTGCGGATAACTGTGTGGTCCTTGTGTACGAAATCTGTGTCTTACATCAAGTATCCCAAAGCTTGTCAGCAGGGTGAGTGTCACAAATCTAACACAGGAATGGTGTGTTTTAATGCAGCAGAGAGGGGAGAATGGATTTGATGTGTAATAACGAAGCGCATGTTTCGGAGCAGGCTCTGGCACCCTCCCTGCTGAGGGGTTAGCTTGCCCTCAGGGGTGCACATCTCTGAGATCCGTACCTGTCTGCCACCCGCTGCACGCCCACTACGACGGGCTCAGCTCTGGGGTTGTCGTATTCTCCCTGTGCATGAAGGATTACGTCTGATCTGGGTGCCTGTTCTTCAAATACGCACCTTTTTGTTGTGTTCGCCTCGGAAGGGTCCTTTAAGACATGAAATTAAGCTGGATGCATTGGTGATGAAAAACACTAATCCAAAGTGGCTTTTGTCATCTTTTACACATGAACAGATGAGAAAGGGAAGCTCGTGTCAGGACTGTCTAGCCACATGGCTGTGGTTAGCAGTTTCCTGCCTGAGGCTTGTGTATCGTAATATCCCATATATGACAAAGGCAATTTATTACGTATTAGAGAAAATAAGAGTGGATGGGGACCAATGCCTGGAAGTCAGTGGGGTACCAATGTTTGCGCAACTAATCCATTTAGCTAGACTAAATTAACTGTTTATTTGAAATCTGTGGGTTTTATATAACAACTGTCTGTCGGTAATCAAACATTTTCTGAAGCATGCTGAAGTTCTGCAATAGCTGTGAAGCTGCATCCTTGGAAATAGCATATTCTGAGATTAAGAATTGCCAACACAAGGAAATAGTAAAACTATGTGTTGCCTTGATTAACGTGATCATCTGTGGAGATATTTTTCCTTCTCTTTTTACTTCTCCTTTGAAGTGGGAGTTCTCCTTTGAACTGCTTTTCACTGAAGAATCATCAGCTATTCTGTCTTGTTTGCTCTCTCTTAATTCGCTTTGTCTCCTTGGCAGGGATCGCTTTCACTAAGGACGGCCGCTATATGGCAGTAGCAGAAAGACGTGACTGCAAGGACTTCATTAGCATCTTTGTATGCAGCGACTGGCAGCTACTGAGAGTAAGTCCTTGCCTTCCTCTGCTTCTGCGTAGACTACAGGCCTACGGTGCACACTGCTTTAAACTCGGTCGCTTTGGTAGTCTGGTTTTAGACTTGCCGATGCATTTTTCTATCCAGCATCTGGCTCCTTCATTGGCCTGCAGGCATGCTTCCGTAGCAGTATTCTGTTCAGGAGGCCAATATATACTATATGTGCATAAAGAACTTTTGCATTCCGGCAGAAATTCACCTTTAAATTCTTGCATGAGCTTATTTACAGTAAACTATGCCACATTAATAATAATGAAATATCAAATGCTTGATAAAGCGGTCATTTGGGATGTATAATATAAATTGTCATATTTTTCTGTTTAACAATGGGACTGGTCTGTGAAGGATGTACACTAGTGTGTCTTAGGGGACCGGATGGATCTGGGACATTAAAACCTGTTAAGAACTAGTCCATATGCAGTCACCTCTGGTTCAAGAATTCTGAGTCTTGTAAGAAGCTGACACAAAATTTGGGAAATACCACTAAATGCTTGTCAGGTTCCCAAGCTCCTCCCTAATGATCCTGTACTGGTCTTTCTGAGGCGAGGAATTAGGCTAGCTAAATTTCTTGATGGATTCGGTGTAACTGCTTTGAAGGTATAGCAACTTCTTGCTTTTTCTGTAAAGGGAAACCAAAGCAGCAGTGAATGCAGCATCCTATTACAAAAGAACAGATTTCTGTTTCTGCACTAGCATGCAAGAGGCTTTCTTGCATTTGTGGTAGCACTTAAAAGGATAAAACTGAGCATGTATTTGTATAAAGTTTATTATTTTTTAGTATAGTATTTCAAATGGGTTTGTTTTTTCTCTTTTGGGGGCAGCATTTTGACACTGAGACGCAAGATCTGTTTGGGATTGAATGGGCTCCTAATGGCTGTGTTCTGGCAGTGTGGGATACATGTCTGGAGGTATGAGGAAAAAGCAGATTATTTTCTTGGAGAGTTCAAGTTGTTTTGTAGCCGCCATGTATAAAGCAGTAACTAAAATAACTAGGCATAGAAAAGTGTCCTCCTGTGGCCATAACGTTTTGGGCAGCATGCTCAAAACACGTAGCCCTGGGAACGGGCAGGGCTGTAACCTCCCCGATCAGGTAGCTTGCAGATGCTGAAGGAGCATGAGAGTCTTCCATAATGGCCTCTGCTCCTGACGTTTTCGAAGAGTGTTGGGCTGGATGGGCCATTGTTCAGGCCCAGTGGGGCATTTGTGCTCTTGGGGACAGGGTGGATGTGTCCTGTGAGTGCCAAAAGAGCTGAACTGGAAGCCTCTTGGCTCAAGTCACAGATAAGAGATCATGGCCTTTGTATTTAACTTGCTGCGTCTTAAGCGGGGAGGGTTTGGAAGGAATGGTTTTGCCTGTCTATGGCTTTTAACAATATTGTTAGTCTTTAGAATTAATCTATTTGTGTTTCAGTATAAAATATTGCTGTACTCCCTTGATGGAAGACTGCTATCCACATACCGGGCTTATGAATGGTCGCTGGGTGTAAAGTCAATCGCCTGGAGTCCCAGCAGTCAATTTTTGGCAGTTGGCAGCTATGATGAAAAGGTAGGAAATGAGTTTATTTTCTCTCTTTTATCTAAACCATTTGTAGAACTTCATCATAACAGTTTTGTCTTGCAATGCTTTCTTGAATTAGGTGCGTATTTTGAACCATGTAACTTGGAAGAAGATCACGGAGTTTGAGCATCCAGCGACCATCACTAACACCAAGACTGTAAGTATGGATCCAAAATCCACTGAATCATTAGCAGTGCTTTGACACTGCTATTCGTGTCTGAGAGGTGCTAGTAAATACATTTCATTCTGGAGACCTTGCTTCTGCCCCTCCTAGTGTGTAAATGGAGCTTGGGATATTGCATGAAAATTTGGGGATGTAAATAATATAGAGGAATCCTTTCAAGTTCGATGGATACGCACACGTGATCCTCTCAGCTTTAGTACTAATAGATTCTCAGATGACTTCTGTCATATGTCACTGTATTTTGATGTATGTGGTGATTGCCTTATGGCTTTGAGTATGCAGATGATGGCGAACTGGGAAACTTAACAGGAGTCATTTGTCTCAGTTTTATACAATTAGTGACTGTAAGCAGCGTTGGAACTGTATTGTGGTCAGATTTACATCTTGTATGTACAAGCTCATCCAGCTCACCTAGAGAGCATTTCCTGTAAACATCTGTCATCATTTATTTTTATTCTTGCATACATGTATATGCAAGGCCCAACAGATTGCGGGTAGTTGGCAGCAGGCAGAGAGCTGTAGCTTTTGTTCCAAAAATCCCAAGCTGTTCTCATCCATCAAGGTGAAAAGAACACGCAGTGCAGCAGTGCTGCATGCCACCGCAGAGGAAGGACTAGCCTTGCGTCTGGACAGATGTCCTGTAAGAGTTTACATGTGTGGACTGTAAGTCTGCAAAATTCACGTGACTGCGTTGATGCCCCTTGACTAGGAGCAAGGCATGACCCATTCAATGCACCTCCGCAAGACTTCTCGGGACTGAGGAATGCCCTTACTTCCAGTTAGGTGTAAAATATGTAATGGAAAACAAATGGAAATAGCTCTGTTAATCTCTTCTACGCAGACAGGAATGGCAGTTGGTGCATTTTATCCTGGTGCTTGCATTTGGGAACAATATGTTGTAGGCACACAAAATATTTTTGCTATTTCCTTCTGTGATGCGCTTTGTTTGCATTTATTTATGATGGTATCCGATTGAAGATTCTTTGCTGCAAAAATGAAATCTGTGTTCCCATTGTAATGAAGATGATTTATTGTACTGCCAGATTTAGCTTTCGGGAACAATGAACGAGGTGTACGCTGGCAGGCTCATTCTTGGTAGACTTCAAGGTTCGTTTATTTGTCACAGGAGTGTTTTCCTGATCGTGGTTCCAAGTAGCGAATGATTCCCTGAGAATGCCAGATCCAGTATCTGCCTGCTGCAGCCTGTTCCTCCACTGATGCACTAGGGGATGCTGAGATACAATATGCTTGTAAATGAGTTAGTGGGATGTGGATGATTTGGTAATAGCCTGTGTTCAAATCCTCCGAGGCCCTTCTGTAGAACTCTCATTTGTTTCTTTGTAGATTGTGTATAAAGAAGTGGAGAAATCCCCATCTGTTGAAACAGAGAGACTTTCTTTCCCTCCAACAAGAGCATTGGCTAGCTCGCTCTTCAGCATGCAAAGCAAATGTAAGCCAAAGTTTACTAAAATGAGACATTTGAGTTTGCCGTGTGAAGTCTTCCTATAAATAAACATTCTGGGCAAACTCTGCCTCTTCAATACTGGAACGGATCCTCTGGACGCTCTGCTCCGGGCTCCCAAGTCAACTGAAGAGCTCTGAGGGCAGTGAGCACCCTGCTAGAGGGGATGCTGTCTGCACGCTGGTTTGAGGGCAGGTTAAAGACTAGGGGGATATGGCAGAAAAGAACTGTAATTGCTTGGGTGTGGAAATATCAGCCAGATCTCAGTCTTGGAGTTGCTTGCAAAAGTCTTAACAGTGTGGGGATTTTTTTCCTATTTGTTCAACCCATGCAATGTTATTTCATGACTTAGTTTAACTGTTGCAGATAATTGCTAGAACCAGATGAACTATTGCAATTAGGAATCTTATCATAGTGTGTGGCAGTTCCAATAATAAAAAAAAAAATAATCAGAAGGTGTTACAGTCTCGCTGTCTGTTGTAGGATCATAATTAATCCCTTCGGTAGGAGGCTATGTAAAAAAGAGAGCGTGAAAAAGGCCATTTGGCTTTTTTTCTAAGAAGCTGTAGTGGCAGCAATGCTGTTAACTTGCCTCCAGACAACAGGCTTTGAAATATTCAAGAGATGGCAGACAATGTATGATCAGGGCTTTGGTTTTTTCTGGTTTCTTTTTTTTTTACTGTCTCATTTTTTGTGGTACTGTGAATCACCTTGGCTTTGCATTGGTGTTTAAAATACTAGTTAAAAGGTAGCGGAAAATTTGATCTCTCTTTTTTCTTTTTTTTTTGTAGTTTAATCTCAGACTTGCCTGGATTTCCAGCCTTTTTTTTTTTTTTTTTTTTTGTAGAAGGGCAAGAATAGTAAGCTGTTTATATGAAGATGCAGTATCTTAAAACAATTGAAGTTTTTGATTGGGACATCTTGGAGAAGAGTAGAATACAGTCCTGTAATTTAAGAGAGGAGGGTTATTTTAACAGGTGGAATTGAAATATTTTGCCCATTCAGGCTTGCTTAGTAAAGTCCTTTTATTTCAAATTCCAGATGACATTTCCCAGGTGCCAGTTTCTTTGCAGTATATCAAACCAGTTGCTGACAGGGCAAATCCCAAAATGGGAATTGGGATGTTGGCATTCAGTCCAGATAACTGTTTCCTGGCAACCAAAAATGGTAAGTTCCTGCTGCCCGATGATAAAGGGGAAACCTATGTGCTGTGTGTGGTGTGTTGTCTTAAAAGAAGCGAGGACAATGTTTGGTCAGTTATTTTGTACTATGAGGGGACTCGTGGCCCTCTTTGAAGTCAGCTCTTGGTCGTGCAGGCATGTAATGACAGGGGAGGTTCAGCCTCTGACTTCTAGCGTACGTAAAGTATTGTGAGCTGCCAGAACTGCTTATCAGTCCATTAACTTGGTCTTGGCTTTGCATTTAATGGAAGTCGTACACTTTTTATACTACTTCAAATGTGTGTGAGAATGAAATGCACAAATCTCTCCTCCTCCATTTACAGCAAGTGTCTCTTGAAAGGCAGAATTCCTCACAACCTGGGGCAGGGGGACTTTGGATTGCCTCACATAGTGAAGGTCATGGAATTAACGTTTAATCTTTCTCTTCGATGGTCCTGAAGGGCTGTTTATGTCTGAATGCAAAAGCTGTGGTTCAGATGCAATACAGCAGCATAATTGTGAATAATTTGATAAAAGCCGGTGAAGGACTGGAAGGCAAACTAAGTGACTTTTTTTTATCCTTTTTGCAATATTTCCAAGCCAAAATTGAAGGCGCTGCTAGGCAAAACTATAGCGGTGGTAAACCTGTGACGCACCTAAATGGTTTGTGTCGCGTTAGACCTCAGTTAATGCCCATTTCTTTAAAAAAGTGTGATCTTTTTATCCTTCAGGTATTCATATCATTACCTCTTCCTTTCCTGACAGATAACATTCCTAATGCTGTCTGGATCTGGGACATTCAAAAGCTGAAACTGTTTGTGGTCTTAGAGCAGCTGTGTGCGATCCAGTCTTTCCAGTGGGATCCACGACAACCTCGACTTGCTGTATGTACAGGAAATAGCAAAGTCTACTTATGGTCCCCAGCTGGCTGTGTCTCCGTGCAGGCTCCAGTGGAAGGTAAGGCTGCCTGCAGTAACTCGCGCAAGCCATCATCAGCTTCTGATTTACAAAATATTTTTCCACTTACAAATCAGTCCAAGCGTTATCATGTAAATGGCTCAGATGTGTTCTTGGAGCTTTTTAAACACGGGTATTTCTATCTTCAAAACAGGGGAGCTCATAATGAGACATGGCAAACATGACAAAATATATTGAGGACAGAGCATGGGGGCTAACAGTGATTTAATTGTTGCTTCAGTTGTATAGTGCGTTGAATTCTTTCTCAAGATTTATGCTCATATCAGTTTGTTTACATAGAAACTGTAGTTGTGCAGAATGCATTTCAACAACGTTGAAATACAGACTCCAAAACACCTACAATGTTTTGGGGTACTCGGAAAACAAGCTACAACAAAACAAAACTACAACAAAAGGCTAACAGGGAAAAATGTGCGTAGTAAATCTGATGTGGAAAGATAGAAGAACATACGTGAACCTGAACTCTGTCAGCCTGCTTGCTGGGAAGTTTTTATGGTTGACAGTAAGTGATACAAGGCCATTGGCTAGGTCACATAAATGCCTTTCTCCAAATTAAAAGAAATCGCAAAGATTCAACTTTTTCCTCTCTACGCAAGGAGCGGCAATATCAGGGAGGGTATTTCTTGCAGTGGGTGTGACTTATTCCAGCTACCTTTTCCTAGAGCTAGAGGATGGACCGTCGGCTTCTTGCTGACAAACTCTGGTCTGTTTCTGCAGGTGACTTCCCCATCGTGTCTCTCTCCTGGCATTCCAGTGGAGACTCCATGGCGCTTCTGAGTAAGGACAACTTCTGTGTGTGTTACTTAGAAAGAGAAGAGGTAAAATAACAATCGTTGGCGTTAAAAGCGCTCGCAAGCTTGAGGAAGAATGAGGAAAGGGGTCAAACCCTGTTGCCCAATCTGAAGTTTTTGTATTTATAAATTATTTATTTGAAGGGGCGTACCCAAACTCCAGTGTGTAAAGTACTGTGATTGCATTTGAATGACCTGTAGGGAATGAAGCCCAGATTTCAAGAACACTTTGGTGTTGATGTAGTTGAGCTTCCTCTTGAGCTTTGTCAACTGTGAAACCTTATTTTCTAAAGTTGTAGCTGTGTGTGTATATAATGTATAGCTATTATTTAAATTTTATAATTTCCAATAAATATTTTGATAAGTTACAAGCTTGGTATGGCTCTAACTATGAACCTGCACTTCTCCATCATTCTGAAGTCTGTTTCTGTACTACCAGCGATGTGATTACGGTAGCTATTTATCCCAGCACAGGGGACAGTTATTTGCACACAACAGTGTACAGCTGATATCTAGTCTTGTAAGACAACAGATTTTTTTTTTTTCTGGTGCATTAGAGTTAAATATTGTAGTGGAAGTAGATACAGCAGTAAGATACCTCCTAGGAAATGGATTACTGTTAAAGCAAAACAAGTTCTGTGTTCAGAAAGCAAAGTAAGTCATCTGCAGTAATTTTGCTTTTCCAGACTAAGCTGTTAACGGGTCCCAGTAATTGTGCCTGGTCTACTATAGATTTACTGCGCTGAATCTTTACAAGAAGGATCACGCCTGATCCTTTAGAATGATGCATACAGGCAGCTGAAATGGGAGCTTTTGACCCAACTGCCTAGTGCCGAGTTGGAGTGGACGGTTCAGCAGGGGAGGAGCAGTGGGGCTGTCCTTTGCCTCTAACCTGAGTAGCCAGCCACTGGATTCTTCAAAGGAAGGGGGCCCATTGCTTAGGAATCTATTGGATGTTTTTTCTTTTGCTACTTAAATTTCACAGCCTCAGTCTCCACAAAACAAAGGACAAAAAACAAATTGAGTTGAGATTTGACTTTACTGCAAGATTAATGAAAATGCACTGAGAGGGGGGTGCAACTTGTTGCATTCCATCACGACTTCAGCTTGACCTAAGTTTCATAAACTCACGTCTACTTCAAGTTCAAAAAACCACCACTGCAGCGCAGCGTTTGTTCGGCACTGTAGTTGCTCAAATAAATGCTCTGATAAAACAGCGCGTACGGAAGGTCACGCACCACGCAAAGCTTGCTAGGGAAACCTCACGAGGGACATCAGCTGTCTCTCTTAGCTGCTTCTGAATGTCATTGCTGGATGTTGGTGTGAGGTTAAGCGTGGGAATGTACAAATCAAGATTGACGTACAGTGCTTAAAGTCTTACCTGTCTCTGTTAAAAAGTCCCGCCCCGCTGTTGTCCCAAACCAGAGTAGATTTAAGAAAAACTGCTAATATAAATCTAACCAAAATAGAATTCCCGTTCAGTTGTATAAATAATAGCTTTGAAGGCAAATGTGTTTGTGAGGCTTTTGGCGACTGTTCTCTCAACAGAGTCTTTATTCTATGGCTGCAGCAAGGAAGCGTACATGAGAAAGCAGAAGTTAGACTGGCTGCTTAGAGTGTTTTTGCAAAAAGCTAATAAATGCATATTCAGCCATATGCTTCAGCTTACAAAGTAATAGTTGGCGTACGCTGCTGCTGAGCAGATGTAACGTACAGCTTTCACAAAATCTGCTGACTCGGCTTTGCTAAAGAGTGACTGACACAGCTTTCAAAATTCGTAACAGGCATTAATCAAAATGCTAAGATTACTGTAATTGCGAACGCGAATACCTCTCTAAACAGCACAGATCAGTCCCAAGCACACTACACGATTGGACACCACATACAGGGATACAACTGGGATATGGCATGAACGTTCTGCTGGGTCTTGGGTATTTGTGCGGATGGTTTGCAGCAGATGCCAATGGCACTTAATTAACTGGGATGAACATGTAGTTAAAAATGGAAAACACCGCTGCTCGCTAACCCTGTACAAGAACCATTAAGAACTGTAAATTGGACACTAGAATGACACTACCTTGTGTCTGCTCCAGATTCATCTGACCTGTGCATTCTCTGTAACAACCAGGGCCTCCCGTGAGCTGTTAGATCTACAACTCCCCCCTTCGTCCCCCCTAACTTCTTTGCTTTGATTATCGAGTGTTCTGCCACGCAGCATGCTCTCCCCGGGAGACCGAGATCAAATTGCCTTCCCTTGAACAGATAAAATGCAATGAATTTTAAAATCCAATTTTGCCTCTCGTCATGGAGTAGCCGAGTTTGGCCTCGTTGTTGATGAAGGACATCAGCCCCAGGTAGGTCTCGATCAGAAGAGGACGCTCCAGCACTAGCACGCCGTTCGCCCTTCCTGGCAACGCACGCTCCTTGTGGGCTTTCTTCACAGCCTGAATTAGCTGAGTTTTAAAGTTTTCCAGCTGAAAGAGAAAAAAAAGCACCTTGATGATCTCCTGTTGTTTTACGGATTGTTAGGCAAACAGCTGCTGATGTTGGATTGTACAGGATTAATGCTAGAGCGCTGGATCGCACCTGCCATGACAAACTTTACGTTCTGACATTTCACCTTAAGGGTGCAGTTAACTTCATACCAGGGCACTATTTATGTGTAACTTAAACCCCCTGGGCTGGATGCGTAAAGGCTTATCAGTGACTAATACTGTTTATTTCTGACTGTAGGTCTCCTGCCCTTACCACCATGCGTTGACCTGATGTTACCATAGTGCTCTATTTTTAAGGAAACCTGCAGAGGAAAGCAGCTACTGTAAGGAAAGCTGAGAAGCACCTAAGTGAGGGTTTACTGTTAGCAATTAACCTATTTGTTTAATTAGCTGGCAGTCCTGGATGAAAGGTCAGTCATCAGCCTGCCAGGTAAGCAAGAGTAGGAATAGCACTAAGATCCGTTTTCTTGTGGCTGTTACAGGACTCTGCACTTCTGGATGTTTCAGCTTCCTCCTTGCATAAACCATTTATGGGCAGCTGGGCTGCCCTGCAAAGCAAAATTTGGAGAACGGGGAAATGTAGCTTACACTCTAAGTTCTGTCTCTGATTGAACTGCTGTATCTTTTCAAAATAATCTGAATGGCATCCAGCCTATGAGATGGACAAGCCACCTAGAACGGGAGCGGTGACGTCCTTACTAGGCAAAGGGACGCGATCTTCTCATCAGCATCGGCCATGGGATGTTCGGTGAAGGTGACGTACGGGATGCTCGTGGACCACGGGTTCCATCGGCTTATGAAGGAGGCGCGGCTTTGCTTGTCCCACTGAATTCGAATACCGGTACCCTCTCGCCTGGCGTTGAAGACAGCAGAATGAATGTGGTAAGACTCGAGTCTTTGAGGCAAGGTTAATGAGAAATGTACGGTCTGAAAAAGACCTGCTTGAAACGGGAAGCCGAAATGTAGGTTTGCTAGCAAGCTTTTTTCCTCTAGAACAGTAATGGGAGAGTTCAGCCCCTGAAATAGGCAAAGATGTGTTCTTGTAAGCTGAGTGCCAAAAGGTTAAGCTCATCAGCCACCCGGGCTGCAAGGCCTGAGCGGTGCTGCCTGTGACAGCCTGCGTTTACGCGCGACCTGACGCTCACACGCGCTTTCTGGTAACGCTAAGGTGGTGCTAGTACCGCTCCTACTTACGGCGTTGGGTAACGGCGACGAGCTTCTGCTCCCAAATCTACTCAACTTAGCTTGAAAGTTCTTGAGCAACTCGTGCTTAACATAACTGCTGCTGTCCCAGCAGAACAGCAGTGACCCTGGGGTGGTCTCCTGAAGCCGGGGTGATGCTGTACAAAGTCAGGCGAGCAAAGGGAAGCGCTCTCCAACTTGTCCGATGGTCAGTGACCAAGGTTGGCAGCTCAAACTACTTACAACAGCAACACAAGCATTACAATAACGTCACGGTGTTACTGTGCCGACTTACTTGTTCAGAGATTTAGGTGGGAACTCGAACTCTCCGACGGAGATGGTATCCACGGCGCCCAGGGCGATCCTCGTCACGTGCTGGCACTGCAGGCTGATGAAGTTGTATTTGCAGATCAGGAGGGACCAATCCGTGATGAGAACGAGACGCTCCTTCTCGTTGTTCCAGTGATCAATTCTGGGAAAATAACAGGACTGAGCTTTAGCTGTTCTGGTGGACGGCTAGAAACGCCCAACAGCTCGGCAGATGGAGTCGCTGAGGAGGACAAGGCTGAAGCCTTGGTCATGCCCTGTTCTCCGTCCCGGCCTTCGCTCTGCAGCAGCAAGCCTGGTAGGAGGCTGAATGTCACAAGAGAGTTGTGTTACAGCACAGGAAAATATTTTAAAAAATCAGAGTAAGTCTGAAGACCTTGCGAGTGAGCTCTAGTCCTGTTAGTTGAGACCAAACGCTCCCCAATGGGGCAGACGAGTCCCCAGCACCTCGTCCCGCAAGCGTCTAACGCCGCGCTCTTAGCCTGTTGCCACGTTTGCCGAATTCTTGACTGCGTGTGTGCACGTTCAGGGGAGAGCAATCGTTTGCTTTAACAGCGTGGTCTGACTTAGCGTTTTGCTCTGCAAGAACAGTCAGCCGGTAACTTGCTGGTTTCTTCAGACTGCATGAAGAGGAGATCCTGCCTTTCCCCGCGTGCTTTGCCAGGCGACACTCTTGAGCCATGGCAGCTACGCTCCCACTTCACCCTGGGGGCAGCCTAGGAGGCAGCAGGTCGTATTTGCAGCCCAAGGGGAATGAGCCCAGCTTTTAAGATAGCGCCTGTGAAATCTGCTACAGCTTATTTTTAGCGTTACTGATTTAATTGTCTTTCCTTACCCGAGTTGTCTGTTGTTTCAACAGGAACGCTGACGTAAAGCTGCTGAGAGCAAAGCTATCCTTGTTGTCTAAAAGTAAGCGCAAAGAGCGGGACCGGGCGATTGCTCGGCGCGTTTCCTCCTCTGTCCGCCTCTCCCTGCCCGTTGGACGCGTGCCATGGCGAGAGGACCGAAACCGCCCCGGGGAGCGCTTGGGCCTTGCAAATCTGGCCAAGCGTCGTTCCGAAGAAGTAGGCGTGCTCGGCTCGCGCTTTGCTCCTGTCCCCTCGCCCAGGTACGCTGCAAACTGTCAGCCTCCATTTTGTTCGCTGGAGAGTTACAGGGCTAGCGGGCCCAGGGCTAGCGGGCCCGGAGCTCGGGGCGCAGGCAGGGCGTTTGCCCCGAGTCGTTCGTTAAAGCTCCGTGTGTAGTTTTTTGCGTAGGAGCGCGTCCTGCACCGCGCTGGGTTCTGTAAGGGGTTCACTTACCGGCTCTCCTCTACCTCTGGGATGGGATGGATGAGGCAGGGCCGGCGCTGTGCCACAGCCGCCCCAGCCCGCTGCGTGAGCACCGAGGCTCGGAAGCCTTCGGGGGTGCGGGAGCGGTGCGGGAGCCCGGCCGGCCGCGGTACTCACTCGGTCAGCAGCCAGACGCTTTGCACGGCCCCGTCCTCGCCGGGCATCACGACGGCGCGGATCTCGCTGACCGCCTGCTCGATCGTGCCGGGCTACACGGGGCGGAGAGGCAGCGTTAGTGCGGGGCGGGGCGGGGGGGGCGCCCGCGGGGCCGCCGGGCCCTACCCGGAACACGAAGTACTCCCGCAGGCGGCCGGCGCGGCTGGCGGTGCGCACGGGGAGCGGCCGCAGGCTCTGCCGGGCGGGGTGCGGCGGCGGCGGCGGCCCCCCGGCCTCCCCCGGCACCAGCGTGGCCGCCGCCGGGCTCACGGGGCTGCCGGGGCTGCCGGGGCCGCCGGCCGGGC
>JADKXX010010026.1:0-81083 GCA_017310255.1 Butorides virescens
GGGCCCGGGCCGGGGTCTCACGGAGCGATGCGGTTCGTGCACCCGCGGGGGCTGCCCGGTGCCAGCTCCTCGAACGCCTCCCGGCCAAAATCTCCGGGCGTGGCACGGCTGGGAAAGCGATGGAAGGCGGCGGAACAAGGGGCAGAAGTGCCGAGTTCAAGCCCTGAAGCCCCCTGCGCCCTTCAGCATCCCCCATAGCAAAGATTGAATAATGCCGGGGAGCAAACACTAAGTTAATATTTATGTGTCTGAGGTCTCTGGCGCTGTTGCAGATATTATCGCGGCTATTTATGGAACTGTATTTATCTTTGACTGCTTTCCAGGGCCATTTCACCCTGAGCCAGGGGATGACATCTTCAGCAGGGAGTTGGGCTGGGAAATGGTTCGAAATTGCAAACACATTAAAGTGACGGCGCAGGCAGCACTGGATTCCAGATCCCCGTCTCTCACCCGTGTCTCACCGATCCTCTGCGGCGCTCTGCAGCCCTTGCTCACGAGCCCGTTTACACGGGAGGCCTCGTGGCTTCCTTAAAGCAACTCGGCAAAGAATGGCGGAGCCGGCTTCACGCTCGGTAACCTCTCCCGCCACGTTTGAAGCACAGCTTTTTCCGTCCGAGCTCCCTCTTCTCCCTGCGGGCAGCCTGCTGGGGACGGCCACCGCTCCCGCAGCCAGGCCTGCCCGCCGCCTCTCCCCGCACCATCACCTGCCTGCCTGGTAGCCAGGGTTGCCACCTGAGGCACGGTTTGGGAGCTGTGGCCAGCTGGGAAGCGGGATTAATCCCCGTCCCTGGATGTGGAACCATGTCCTGGAGAGGGAGCCACACTCCAGGCTCTGCTGGGCTGGGGGACCGGCTCCCCTTCGCCCTCCCTACCGCCCTGCCAGCGGGCACTGGGTCAGGGCTGGGAGGGACTGGTGCCTCGCCACCCCGAGCTTTCACCCCGGACTTCTTCTAAGTCCAGATACCACGTACCCAGCGCCGTGTTTGCCAAAGCTGGGCCCAAAGAAGGGATCAGCTGAGCCGTAAGGAAAGCTTTTGGGTAGCAGGAGTAAGTTAGCACTGAAAGGCTCACTGGGAGCCGCCCTACCGCAAGAAAAGGCCTAACTTCTCCCGTCCTGGCAGGAAAACAGGGGCCTGAATTTATTGTATCCTGGAGCTCTCCCACCATTATAAAACATCTTTATGTCATTGCCTTTCTTCTGTAGGACCAAGGAAAGATGTGCTCCCATCTGTTAGGCTTGGCGGATACTTTACTTCTAAGTGGAAACGTCGGCCCCTCCTCCCCGCTCTGACCCAAATGATGTATGGAAAGGCCGTGGCTCTGGAAGGGTTAAGGCGTACAAAGCTGCCTCCCTTTCTGCCAGGAGCTACCAGCTTGTGGGCTCGGCTCCTTGGGGACTTCAGTCTCGATGTCGAGGTTGTCTTTCAGCGGCAAAATATCTGGGTGGCACAGGCAGAAAAACTACCCAAACCTTCTCCTCCTCCTCCTCCCCTCGCAGAAATCGCCAGCGGTCGGGTCTGCCCAGGGCCGCCCTAGGTGCCCCCCGCTGCTGCTTCGATTCCTGCTCGCCCTCGGTGAGGCTTTGCCGGCGGGTCTCAGTCCGGCCAGCGCGTGCCGCGTCCCTGCTCCGCTCTCACCTTCCCCATCCTCCTGTGCCGGCTGCCGTGTGCCCATCAGAAGGAAGGCCCGAGGCAGCTCAGCCCCCTGGAGCCCTCCCCGTTGCTGCCGAGCCCGGCAATGACAACTGGTGATACCTGGGGCAGATTTTTGGAAACTCAGCCGTGAACCAGCTGAGAATTGGGCTTGGGCGCTTCTCTCTCTCTTCCCGTTTCACGGGGGCCGGCGGGCTGTCACCCAGCTCCAGCAGAATCCTTATCGAAGCCTCTTTTTGTGCTCTTCCCCTACGTAGTAGGGGGCTTGGTGGGAAAAGGCAGACACCAATTTAATCTCGTTGCCCAGCGCATTCCCCCGCCACCCCAGGACGGGTTGGCTAACAGCGCTCCAGCACCCAAGCGCAGGTCGGGTCTGTCCCTGTCCCTTTTACAGGCACAGCAGAATTTCCCTGGGAAGCGATCGATTTTGTTACCTGTTAGAGGGCACAGGAAAGATTCCCTCTCCGTGGGATGTTCCTAGAGCTGCTGGGAAGGGGGTTTGGGTGGTGTGCGCAGAGCTGGCCTTGGGTAGTGCAAAAGAGCCGAGAAACAAACCCCAATCCTTTCTGCTCCTGTTCTGCTGGGTTTCCCCCTCCTCTGGTCGGGGCTGGCCGCAGCTGGTGGGAGGGATTTCTGACTGTCAGCAAGAGAAGAAACAAGAGAGCATGTGAGGGAAAGGAGCTAGACCTGGGAAAGGCGGGAGGAAAGTTTTGTTCCTCCCTTGAAATGCAGGGAAGCTGCTCGTAGTGTGCAGGAGCCGCTGGAAGGCGAGGAGCCGCAGCAGGAGGATGGCTTCAGCGCTGCGGACGGGGTAAACCAGCCCCTGCCTGCTTTTGGGAAAGCCCGCTGGGAGGGGAGGGGGGCTCCTCCGAACGCGGCAGAGCTCCCCTCCTTTTTCCTTCCCCTGGCCGAGCGCTGATTTTTTTATATTGCCTTGCGAAGCGGATCGCGACTCCGAATCAGCTGAAGCCACATGGGGCTTCGTTGCTGGACAGAACCCAGGTCTTGTGAGCCACCAGGTCTTTGGGCTTTGTGGAGAAGCGAGTGCCAGCAGGAAGAGTCACTTCGGTGCACTTCACTGCGAGCAAATGAGCGTGAGAAGCCAGGTTTGGTTTGGGGGAAAACCCAGCGACGACCTGCACTGCGATCATTTCCCACGGACTGAAGAAACTTGCTGAGCTGCACCCGTACGGGGGGAAGCATCCCGGAGTGATAAATCTGCCCTCCCCGTCCAAGAATTCCCGTGCGCTCTGACAGCGTTGTCCTTTGCCGGACGGGGACCCCGGCAGGTTGGGAACAGGAGGTGGCCGGGAGTGTCCTCCGTGAGGAAGAGGAGCTCGCCAGTCCCGCTGGAGAAGGCTGTGAGCTTTTCCAGGCGCCCGCGGGGAGCACCTCGGGGGGGAGCGGAGCCTCTGCGATGGAGTTTCGCGCGGTGGCACTGTCACTCGTCCTGGCGCTGCGAATATCTTCCCTCGCTTCTGGGAACAAACTTCAGCCCCACATGTGAGTAGCAAGAAGAGAGCCCCGGAGCGTTGTTGTAGGGCGGGGAGCTGTAAAGCAGAAGCTCGATGCAGTATTTTCAAATCAAAGGTGAAGGGGGGAGTGGGGGGGGGAAGGGAGGGGGAGAGCTGCTCTCCTTTCTTTCTCCAGTGCCAGATGTACGTATGGGTGAAGAGAAATTTGAAAATCTGGGTAGCCTGCTTGTAGGAGGTGGCTCCCTGGTTTCAGCTGGAAGGTTGCTTTGTGGGAGCGCAGAGGCGGTTGCTGTGCAGGTTCGTTACTCCAGCCGCACGCAGCCCGTTCTTTTTAATTGCATCTTACAGTTACAGTTTGCTGTTAATCACTTGGCTTCTTTGGGAAAACTTCCTTGCAAATTTGGCCTCCGGCCAGAAGATGATCTCCCGATGCGGGGGGGCTGCTCTAATTCTGCCTGTGAATGAGCCCGGCGTTGCGTGGTGCGCTGACTCCCCGCCACTGTCCCCGGTGGCTTGAACTATTTGATTGAAAAGGGGCCCTTGCCAGCAGGAAAAGGTTTGGCAAGGAGCTGCCTTTTTCTCTCTACGTCAGGGATTTGTCTCCTGCCTTGGCAAGTGCTTTTGGGGCTTCTCGGGTGAGACGCGAGAGACGAGATGCGTGCCAAAGCGGCAGAGCAAACGCCAGCGCCCGGGAGGTGCCGTGGCTTCCCGTGGGGCACTGCTGGCCGTGCCCGGGCACACGTTTGGGGCAGACAAGGACCTTTCTCCGCTGCAATAAATGGCATGGCTGCCGCCAGCCTTGTTCTCCTGGTTCCTTTCAGGTCTGGTTTCGGACGTGCAGGGAGGGAAACGCCGCTCTCGGCGCCGGCTTGCAGCTCTGTGTGCGGAGACGCCCGCGGAATCGAGCGGCTTCCCCGGCGGCCGGTGCTGGGGGCTGGTGTGTGGGTGAAGCGATGGGTGCGGAGCTTTGCAAGCCCGGCAGCGGCTGCGCGTGGGGACAACGGGAGGAGATTTTGGATCAAAGCTGGAGGGGGAAGGAAGCGCACCACGAAGCCCGAAGGCATTGCCAGGCTTGCGCCGGCAGCGCTGCCATCGACCGCCCTGGAGCAGCCGGGTGCCAGCTGCAACCTCTGTGCTTCACCACCTCCAAATGATTTAGTTGAATTTCTTTTATAGAGAGTAGTTCTGAAAACCCTCCGTCCCCTTTGAAGCATTGGAAGCAACAGAAGCCGTCCCAGACAGCGAACGGCTCATAACTTGCGAAGTCAGGGACGAACGTTTCCCTCTTCATGCCTGGTTAAAACCACAACTTGGGTTTGGTGGAGGAGAGTTAGGATTAGCAAAGAAATACAGTGCAAATGGTATTTTCCTTATTTTCTTCCTCACCAAGTTACATATGTTCACTTTATTTACTGGAATTAGTCTTGCAGCCCTTAGCTCTCAACGAGTGCGTGAGCATCTAAGACAGCAGACTGAGTTCTGATTTAAGGCAGTATTAATAGAATAATGTATCATTCCGAGGGGCAGAATAATTTATTTTTCCCAAGCACTGTCTGAAGATGCAGAACCTTTGGTGTCTGCAATGACAATAATCAGGAAAATAATGCAAGGAAAGCACCGGTATCCTTCGTCAACTGGGAGTGGACGGAATGGCCAAACATGGAAATAATTGCGCTCCCACATCGTGTAGGCTGACCCATCCTCTCTGTTTTAAGGCTAAAAATGAGCCGGAATGTGTCAGTGGAAAAGCGACCGCTGCGTTTTTCAAGTGGGCCGAGAGGTCCGAAATGTCAGCAGCCCCCCCGGTTGCCCTGGAGCTGGCTCCGTTGCGGTGGCATAAAACGGCATCCCTTGAGCTGGCTGTCACCGTCCCCGAGCCTCGCCACGGGCTGCGGGTCGGGGGGGATTCGAGGAGGGGGGTCAGGACAGAGCGGGCTTCCCGCGTCTGCCGCCGGCGCGCAGGACGGGATTCCTCAGCGCGCCCTCGCTCCGCCTGGCAATTTCCCACCTGTAAATGCGGGTTTGCCATCTTCACCGTGTCGTTCTCCGACATTTAACCGATTCATGAAGGCCTGATGACATGTGCCTGAGAAACACGGGTGACATTATCGTGCCGGTGCCGCGCTGTTAACGCGCTGCCTGTTCACAAGGGCATTACGCCCGAGAGTTTTGGGGGGAGGCGGATGGGCTGCACTTGGCAACTGCGTGTGGCTGGCCGAGCTGGCAGATTTCTATTCCCTGCACCAAATTAATTAAATGAGGAGGCAGGCACTGTGCATTCATAGAATCCCTTGGGTTGGAAAAGTCCTTTAAGATCATCAAGTCCAACCGTTAACCCAACCCTGCCATCCCACCCCCAAACCCTGGCCCTCAGCACCTCATCCATCCTTCTTTTAAATCCCCCCAGGGATGGGGACTCGACCCCCTCCCTGGGCAGCCCCTTCCAGAGCCTGACAGCCCTTTCTGGGAAGAAGTTTTTCCCAATGTGCATGAGACCTCCCTGCTCCTTCGGTGGGCAGGGAAGCTGCCCCTCGCTGGCGCCTGTTTTAGCGGTGGGAGCAGGGCACTTGGGGGTGGAAGCACGGCACTCGGGGTGGGAGCACGGCTCTTAGGGGTGGAAGCACGGCACTTGGGGTGGAAGCAGGGCACGCTCCCCGCAGCGGCGTGCACCCCCCCACCCCTCTGTCTCTCTGTGCCAGGCCCAACGTCTGCGCGGAGCAGGAGCTGGCGATCGTGGGGCACCGGCAGCCGTGCGTCCGGGCCGTTACCCGCGCCGTCAGAGTGTGGAAGCAGGACTGCGGAGGACGGCGGTGGTGCACGGGCTACGAGCGGAGGTACGTGCCCTTCCTTCGAGCTTGCTTTGCTCCTCGCCTGATGAGAACCGGCTCCTTCCCACCGGCAGCCGCGGGGAAGCGAGTTGGTCGCTGGCTTTGCATCTGCAAGGGGGCGAGCCCCTCGTGCCGGCGCTGGCAGGGTCTGGGCACGGGAGGTGAGGGCTGGGAGGAGCCGTGCGTGTATCCGTCCGTCCGTCCTGCGCCCGGGCTGTGGTCTGGCACGGGAGACAGCCTCGGTGGCGGCTGGGCACCCTCCGAGGAGTCTTGGTGACCTGACCAGGTGGCGGTGGCTCCTCTCCGCAGTCCCTGGGGAGAGAGGAGACAGCCCCAGCGCTTGGGTCCTGGCCTTGGGGTGACAGCACAGCGAGCGGAGAGCTGCGTGCAGGGAGGGACGCGGCTCCGAGCCCACGAATTAGCTGTTTGCAGCTAATCGAGCTATTTTATCAGATATTTTTTCTTGGCTAAAACCGGGAGCCTATGCGTGATCTCTAAACCCTACGTGCACCTAGCGGGAGGGGTTTCCACCCCTGCCTGGCATCTTTGTGCCTCGAAGAGTTTGTTGCGGGACTCCCCAAGAGCAGACCCATGGCTCCAAAGGAGCCTTGTCGTGGCGGTTGGCTGTTTGGGCCGATGTGTTACATCTGTTCCCTCTGATCATGCCGTGTGAACGAAATGGCTCGATCCCATCGCCTGCATTATTCCTGCATCTTCAGATGGCTCGGCTTCAAAGCAGAGGCGTCTCAATGCCGCTGGGGTTTTACAGAGCTGAAGGCAGTAGCTGGGTCCCAGGGAGGCTGCTTGTGCGTGGTCTAAAAACCAAAACCCCCCAAGCCCGCGGCCGCCGTGCCGGTGGCGCTCGGTGAGGACGGGCGGGTGCTGCGGTGCTGGTTTCACGGTGCTTCTACCTCCACGGCAGCCAAGCCGCCGATCCCCTCCCGTCCTCGCCTGCTCTGCCGGCCCCCTTGGGCCCTTGCGAGCCTTTACAAAAGAATAGCGATAGTCAGTCGTCCTTTCAAAGAAGCATCTTGGACTAGAGACAGCTTTTAAGCCTTGACTTTAGGAATTCCTCCTACCCTGTAATTGCCAGTAATTATCCTGGTGATGATATCTGTGTGGCGGCAATAAAGGAGCAAGCAGAGTCTGTCTTTGGACCTTTTTTAAGAGAGGACGTTGAGCTGATAGGTGCCCTGCCTGCTGCTACTTCAAAGGCTGGGAAGCCTTCAGACCCAGCTGCCCCTTTAGTTCTTTAATGGACGTTTTTGACATTGTAAATCAAGGAACCGAAATGAAAAAAAACCCTTTCTGTTGTGCTTCATTGCAAATATCAGAACGGCCCGGAGCTAAAACTCTGTTCCTGGTGAAAAGACAGAGGTGAAGCCTAGGGGTGCCGTGAGGGATTTCACCCACGGGATTTCCAAAGCAAGGCAGCAAAGGGCTATCGGCAGAACTTCCCTCGGGACGGAGTTTTGCCCCGTGTCCCCTCGCTCTACGCTTCTTTGGGGCGTTCCCAGCGCAGCAGGCGTATTGCGATGGATGGGAGACCTCCCGCCCGGCTCCCTGCTGCTGAGCAGGCCAGGGCAGCGCGGCGTTGGGGGGGGTGCCACGCAGCCGCTCGCCCCCTGGGGCTGACACGCACCGGGCTGGCCCGAAAGTGGCCGCGGTGCCTTCGAGCTCGTGGACACAACCAGGAAAATCCAGCGGCCGCTCTCCCTTTCCCCGGCGCGGGGCTGGGTGCTGGGCGCCTGCCGGGGCTGACGCGCCAGGCGGGGACGCGCAGGGTTCATCGTCGTTAGCTGGTGTCCCACCATCCCCGGGCACGCTTGGGGTGCTGCAGACGCTGCTCTGGTCCCATCGCTTTGCTTAAGCTGTAAGTGCAGTTTAGGGGAGGGCTGGGGCAGGCAGGGGACGGGGGGGGCAGCCGCGGGGGCGCTTGTCTGCTGCGTTGGTGCGTTCCAAACCCAGTAGCGTTTGTTTTTATAAGACCTGTATCTGTGCCTGGAGTACAGGATTGCAGCATTCCCTAAAAACCAGAACAAACCTCGCTCCACACCCCCCGGACACGGCCCTGCCCGCTGGGGGGCACGGCTCCGCTCCGCAGCCGGTGAACCGAGCCCCCCCGGGTGCGCTGCTCCTCCTGCCTGGCGGGGTGCTGGCTCTGCTGCTGGCTGCGTCACTGTCCCGAATTAGGGAGCAGCAGAAGGTGGCTTTGCTCAGCCCTCAGCAGCGAAACTTGGAGGAGCGACAGCGCTGTCCCGGAGGGGCTGGAAGTGGATTTTCCAGCAGCAGGACACAGCAGGATTTTTAAGCCTGGGTTCCGTTAGTTCTGGCTCATTCAACATTTTCTGTGCCAGGGACTCCTTAAAACACAAAAGCAAACAGAAACACTGAAGATAAAGTATCTCCTACGCGGTTCTTTCCACTCTGCAGCATCCAGATACCCGCAGGCAACTGGGGCTGTCAAAATATTTGCATCTCCTCGAGAACCCGCTCGGGCTGGCTTAAGGATCCGAAGTCTGATAGCGCCCACCAAGAGCGGGGGGCTGAGATTGTTCGGGGTGCGTTGGGGGCAGAAAGCAGCCTGGGATTTAGTCCTGAGCTGCCCCACGTTACTATTTTTTGGAAAACCTTTTCCTCCTCATCTCTGAGCTTCTGCAGGGCGGATGGGGAGCGGCTGCGTGCTGCCGTGCAGCCCTGCTCATTTGGGGTGAAAAGGACGGTGTTGCCCAGCGAACGCTCGTGGTGTCGGCACCGCCTGTGCCCCCGGTGTCCTCCTGGACCCTCCTGGACCCTTGTGCACCCTCCTGGATCCTCCCGGACCCTGCCCTCCGCGCGGAAGCCGGGGCCGGGCTGGCAGATGGCTCTGGGCAGCAAGAGGATCCAGATGGATCCGCGCCTGATTGCGCGCTGCTCCGCTGCCGGAGTGGCTGTAAATTGCTTTCTCAGCTGCTCCTGGAGCATGAGTATTTCCTCCATAATTTGTTAACAGCTCGTACAAAAAAAAAATAAAAAAATTGGTGTCTGCTTTTATTTTTCTCAGCTGTGCTTCCATATGCTGGCTGGCACACAAGAGCAGCCAAAGGTTTCCTTCACGGGAATTAATGGTTCACCGTTATTTAGGGTTTTTTTTTTTTTTGTAGAAACACTCAGACAAAATCAAACAACTAGGCTGAGTTAGGGTAAATATTTTCAGTGGACGTGTACAACACATCTGCTGTGCCAAATATTTGTTGTTGTTTGTCTGATTTGCTTTGGTGGAGTGGTTTCATGTTCTGCCAAAGCAGCTTTTTAAAAATCGGCTTCAAAAGTTTTACCCGTGTTTCAATTTTCACGTACACACGGCATCAAATTTCCGGGGGGGGGGGGGGAAGGGGGCGCTTTTTTTTTTTTTTTTATGCTTCAGATCAATCCCTGCTTTTTCTACCCCAGCTCCTGCCCTGGAAGGTAACCAGGAGGAGTTGTGAGAGGGACCCTCGGCTCCTGCCCGCCCCCAGCGACCCCCGCCAGCCCCCACGCTGCTCTGCCGAGCCACCGGGCTGCGGCCCCCGCTCCGGCCATCGCGCCCCGGTGCTGTGTGGGGCTGGAGGGGGCTCCTGGCTTTTCCCAGAGGATGGGGGCGATGTGGGGTGGCCAGTCTGGGGCTCCTGGGTGTGGGGTGATGGGGGGGGGGGGGGGGGGGGGGTGTCACCAGGGGGCTCGCGTGGGAGAACCGGGGAGGGGAAAGCCCTTTCCATCAGGGTTCAGGAGAGGAGGGAAACGGCGGCTGAGAGCCGTGAAATAGTTTAGAAAAGGAGAAAAGAGCCAGGGGTGTTATGGGGACCTGGACCCTCCAGCGTCTCACGCTCCCGAACAAGGTAAATGAAGAATTATTCTCTCGGCATCGGCAATCATTGCTAGACCAGGTGGAAAACAACGTCAGCACGTTTGCAAAAACAAATTCCTCATTTTATTTACATCCATAGCGTTAGGACTTCTGCTCTTCCCGGTTTCCTCGCGCCGCGGGAATTAACCGTCTTGGTTTGTGTTTCAGAACCGCGTATTACACGGGCTACAGGCAGGCGTACCAGCTGAAATTCCAGCCCGTGTACAGGTGCTGCCCGGGATGGTCCCAGCTCGGAGGGGGTGCCGGCTGTCTCCACCGTAAGTAGCCCGCTGTTGGGATGAGATTCCTTCTTCGGCACTGTCGCTGTTGGGGTTTTGGCCGAGGGTGCGCGTTTCAAGTCCTGTGCCTGCAGTAAATGCTATAAAATTGCCTTTAAAAAGAACGGGGGGGGGTTGTGGTGTTTGTTTCTGGGTGTATCATGGTTGTTTTTATCGGGTGTAACCGCGTGTCAGGCGGATTTTCCTCCGGCTCCCCAGGAGGTGCCGTGTGCTGCTTTCTCCTTCTGGAGAATCGCCGCATGGCAGCGTGGAAGGGCGCTCAGGTCACGTGCATTTATCCAGTTGCCAAATGCTACTGAACACCTAACATCGAGCTCGGGCTGGCGTTTCAAATGGTGCCGCTGGCAGAGGTTCTGGAAAGCTCCGACGCCTCGCCGGCCGTTCCCCGCCCCTCACCCCAAACCGCAACCGACTCGCACGGGGATGCGGCGCCCCCGCTGCCCCGGGAGGGCTGGGTGTCAGATGGCTCCTTCTGCTCCTCGCCAGACCCCCACAGCCTGAGCTGCCCCCGCCGGGGGTGGGTGGGCTCTGCAGCCCTCCCCGCCGGCGGCTCCCTCCCCCAGCCAACGGGCGAGCGTTGGGGTGGTGGGCCGGCGGTGGGCTCCAGCGCGGGATGTCGCAGCAGCGGCCTCGGAGGAGAAACCAAGCTGCCAGCGTGGGTGAGGCCATGGCACCGCAAGCTTTGAGGCAGAGACCCCGTGCTCACAGCGTCTGGACGCCGTGGCTGGCTTTCCTCCTCTTTTGGCTTTGCTCTAGCGTAGTTCTCTGCAGAACAGGCATAGAATCATGGAATTGTTTAGGTTGGAAAAGCCCTTTAAGATCATCAAGCCCAACCGTTAACCTACCCCTGCCATCCCACCACTAAACCCTGGCCCTCAGCACCTCATCCATCCTTCTTTTAAATCCCCCCAGGGATGGGGACTCGACCCCCTCCCTGGGCAGCCCCTTCCAGAGCCTGACAGCCCTTTCCGTGAAGAAGTTTTTCCTAATGTCTAGCCTAGGGAAGCTGCGGTATGTGTTCAGATTTGCACATGAGACAGGCTAGGGTTGTGCAAATATGAGTATCTAAGATGATTTTATGCTATTATTGCAGAAGGCAGAGGCAGCGTTATCCTCCTGGGTCCCCTCTTCCCGCCTCCCCCTCCAGGCTGCTCCGCTCGAGGCTCCCGGCTCCTTCCCCTCCACGCTGCGGCCACTGCCAGCTGGGGAAATATTTAACTTTAAACTTTGCTTTTTGAGATGCTGAAAGCAAAGTCAAATCTTTTGAGTCAAACAAAGGTTTATCCGAGCGGGTGTGCAGGAATAAATGTCACCGCCGAGGCCGAATCGCCGCCGCTCCCTGTGATAGGTTATTAATTCGGGGCCGGCTTGCGGAACGCAGCTCTGATCTTGGCTGAATTGGGCTTCAGCCGTGCCCCAGGAAAGCAGCTTTTGGTTTAAGTAATAGGCAGGCGAAGCGGCAAAGCAGGGGGATCTGCCCCACCTCGCCACCGCGGGGGTGCAAGCTGGCCGTGCCCAGCGCCGTCGTAAGGGCGATTTTGTCTGTAATTGTCCTACAGCATGGGAAAATGCCCCCCCAGCCTCATCTTTCCTGCTGTGGGAGGCTGCGTTCGCCTTCCCGGCGCTTTGATGCTTGAAGCAAAGGTTCAAAAAAGAAAAAAAAAAGGTGTGTCTGGCAACCAATCCTTATTCTTCCTACCCAGAAGCCTGCAACGCAGGAGAGCACCCCCGCGGTGGCAGAGGAAGCTCCATGGGTGCCGCGCAGCCCCCGGCCAGCGAGCGGACCGTAACCTCAGGTGACCTCAGAAAAGTCTGTTCCCTAACGACTTTTCCTGCTGAGGAAGTGAGTAATTCCATCCAGGAAGGAAGGAAAGGGGATGAAGCTGCTCGCAGCTGAACTCATCCTCCTCATCGCCGGGACCGGCGCCCGGGCCGGGCAGTGGCCTTCACCGGGCTGCTCCCGGCAGAGTCGGTCTGGGATAAAGAAGGGGGGGAGGTCCGGCTCTTTTGGAGACGAGATCCTTTGACTCTCCCTATGAATTTCAAACTTGCTGCCAACGTGTGGGGCGAGCCGTTGGCGTTTATTTTCTTGTCACGCGTGCGTCAGCGGGTCCTGCTGCGCTCTTTTAAACGAGTCCTGTTTACACGTTTTCTGTGTTATTCCCAAGAGTAGCAAGGACCCACGCTGGAGCGGAGGCTGAAGGACCGGTTACCAGGTCCTTGCTTTTGCCGTGCTTCCATCCGTTAACCTTTGCATTTCGAAGAGAGGGTGGCATGATCGGTATAACGGTATTTTAGCGGGCAGGACACAAACGTGCAAGCCGAGGCCAGCAATGAACCCCGTGCCGTGGCACAGCACCGGTTAAGTCCAAATCCACTCCCAGCCCTGCCCTGGCGGCTGCTGGACTCTCCTGGCTATTGCTGCCCAACTCCCTCTGCTTGGCCAACCCCCTGCTCAAGGCATCTTCGATAATATTCCTGCGATAGGCAGCTCGTGCGGCTTGGGCTCGCTTTTGCCAGCCCCCCGGGACAGCCAGCCCTGGCGCGCTCTGCCAAAGCAGAACGACACCGGCTCCAAAAATTCAGCAGAAATTGCTGCCAAGCTGTGGGTGGGGATTTAGGGTGGGGGTGCGACCCTTGGCTGGTGAGCAACTCGGACAAGCAATATGTGTGCTCCTTCAGGGAGGGTCGTGGCTGGCTCAGGACCCCTTCACTAGAAACTTTGGCATGGCAGGAGGGAGAAACGAGAAGGTAAGAGCCCCGCTGGTGGGATAGCGTGGAGCTGGTGGTTATGGCAGCAAAGGTCCAGTTCCCAGGGTCAGCGGCTGCCCTGGCCATACCTGGCTCACAGGGAAGTGTGTGTTGGGTTTCCAAGTGCCTTTCTGGAGCTCGTGTTCTAACATCTTTCTTTATTTTGATATTTAAGCCTTTTTAATACCCTCGTGATGCTGAGACTATAAATGTTCCACCTTCTGCCTCGTGCATTCACCAGGAGGCGCGTATGGTCCTGACGCGTGGGGCTTTGCCTCCGTCCAGCCCTTCGGATCTGGTTGATGCCATTGATTTTAAAACGGGGACTGCCCGGGTAGGTGGCTGCAGGGTGGCAGTGGGACCCTTGCTCCCAGCGCCCCCGCTGCCGGTGCTGGTCCGGCAGCAGCAGGGTGAGCATCCATCCCACAGGCGGGACCGCGGCTCCTGCGGCACGGCCGGTGCCCGGCGCCGGGAGCTTTGTCCCGATCTAGCCTGGGGAACGCTTCTGGTTCCCACCTAACTAAATCCTCCGTCCTGGGGGGCTCCCAGCTTTTGGTTTGCAGGGGTGTGATGGCTTTTCCTGCTGGTGGCCTGGACCTTAGAACAAGCACGTTCTTCTGGACCAGAGGAGGGTGTAGGAAGGACGGGCAGGGGAGACGAGCCGGTAGGTATTAGTGAGCCGTTGGGGCAGGGAGGCGTAGCCGGGGCTTTGGGTTCGTTAGAGGATTTTCTGGTCTGTGTACCGCAATCGTGGGTCAGCCTGCGCTCGCCGGCGTAGCTCCGCTGAAGGCAAGGAAGCTAAGCCAAAATGTGTTAACGGGATTTGTGGCCCTTCCTGCCTGTCTTCAGAGGCGTCTTTATCTTGAGTTTTTATCCAGTCCCCGTTAGGATCACACTTTGCTCTGATTTTTAGCCTAGGTAGGGGTAAAGCCTGGCCCTAGGGAGAGAGAGAGAATTGAAGTTCATTTGGTGGGGAGGGGGGAGGAAGTATCGGAGTCTGAGACACGATGAACACCCCTGCGAGCATCCCCCAGGGCTGAGTAGAAAGCAGTTGAATTTTAATTGCCTCATTAAAAGAGAAACTTTTTTATTAGTCACGAATGGCCCATTAAAAGGCTCCAGAGTGAGTTACCCCGTGCTGAACCGCGTTTCTTCCTGCCAGCTCTGCTTAGCCTTAGCTTATCACCGGGCGGGAGGGCTCAGCGGGGCCGGCCGCGGTGGCCGTGCTGGGCTGCCGGGCTCGCTCCGCAGGCACGGCCGAGCCCGCTCGCTGCGTAACCCCGGCGCGCGGCCGCGCTGGCAGGCGTGCACGGGCACGCAGGAGCCGGCTGAGCCGGCCTCGGGGGAGCAGCTCCATGATTTGTGGCACAGGTTGGAAGGCTCGGCAGGAACCGTGTCCGGTGAGCGATTTAATTCCCCCATTAGGCTGACTTTCCTTTGTCCGTCGCCCCTTGGCTCCTGGGGGCTCATTGTTCTGGCAGCCCCAAGGCTTTGGCTGAACTTCTGAACCTTCTGCCTGCCATCAAGCCTGGCACCGGTTGAACTTCTAACGTAGGCTCCCCTGGGAGGCTTTGTCCACGCGGGGAGCGGCCGCGCTGTACTTGGGTGAGCGCCTGCGCTGGAGGAGAAACACTCTTCTCCATCGCTCCGCCTTCCAAATCGCTCCCCTGTCTCCGACTTCCCAAGAATCCCGCCTTGCTAAACCCTCCGAAAGACGTAGTCTGGCCTTTCGAACAGGAGGAGGTGGCGCTTTCTGTAATTCATCCTTTCTTTCCCGTTTCCCAGAGCAGTGCCGTTACCCTTTTCCCAAATGGCATTGCATTAAGTCGCGCTGAATTAGGAGCTCGCCTTCGGAGGGCGCGGGGAGGGGGACGCGCGGGCCCCCCGGGGCTGGGAAGGGGGTTGTTAGGATTCCCGCTGCCTCCGTGCCAGCCTGAAGCACGGAGCAGGGAATTGTCCGGGTCATTCAGGAAAGCTGGGGCACGGCCAAGAGTAACACCCGTTATCTTCTAATCCCCGATTTGTGTCGCTGCAATCGCTTCGAGCGCTTTCCATTGTTGTGCTTCGGGTCTCGCTGAACCGGCAAACGGGGCGCCGGGCAGCCAGGCTGAGCTTTGCTGGGGCCCTGCCTAAAGCCTGGGGTTTAGGTGATTAAGGTGAAGGATTTGGGGAAAACCAACCCACCTCATTATGCAATGTGGCCACTCGGTCAATTCTAAGAGGGTTGGAGCCTGAAGGAGAGGAGAAAGCAGAGCCTGCCCTTCTTGCAGGGCCAGAGCTGGCAACGCCGCGAGGCTGCAGCCCCAAAACCTCGGCTGGGCGGGCGCAACGCGGCCCTTGCTGCCAGGAGCTGCCCCCGCCTTGCCGGGAGGGAGGGGGCGCGCGGGGAAGCGTTTGCAATCGCGGGCGTCGTGGCTCAGCCCAGCGGGATGCTCCCGAAAGAGCTCCCCAAGTTCCAGTGTTCTGCACCGGCAGGCCAGGGCGGGATTGGTACGGGATCGCCGTGGTCCCCCGGGATGCGTGGCTGTGAAAAGTCACTAAGATGTTAGATGAGAGGATAACTGGCTTTCGGAACCATTTCGTCACTGTTTGATTAGCTTGGGTAGATGAGTGTTTGGACTCCAGCGCTACCTTTGTATTACTAAATAATCTTTTGGGAGGGGGGATTTGAAAAACCATCAGGTCCTTAAAAGAGCCAACACTGAGGCTTAAGTATTTCAGCCCTAGCGCATCTAAGGTGCAAAATTTGGGGAGTTGGGGTATCGGTGAGAACGAGACTCGGGACGAGCTGAGGCCATCGCTCAGGCTGGCGAGCGGGAGCTGGGTCAGCCCCAAGGGAGCTCCCGTGCCTAAAACCAGGGCGCTGCGGCGGCTGCGCGGTAAAAGAAGGGGAAGAGCAGCCAGGCCTCAGGCAGGAGCCTGGCTTTCCCCGCGGAGAGCGTGCGTTTCGGTAGCAAACACGCAAAGCTGTGCAATGTGGTATTCGCCAAAACCTTTCCCAATCGCTGCCGAGGGGCGGAAGGCGTTGCGGAAGACGCTATCGAGGTTGAGCACAGAGGAGAAATGAGGAAGTCAATTGTGTTTCTGTAGGAAAAAACAGGGGCAACACTTGATATATGGAGGATTCAGCGGCAGGAGGAGAATAGTGGGAAGCTTAGCAATGTGGTTATTAGATTTCCACCTACAGGAGGCTGTGACCGATGGCGTTACGATAAGCGCCGTGTAAATGCCTGACAATCTGGTGCCCAGGGCTTGACCCGGTGCCTTGGCTGTCGCCGAGCCCCAGAACAACGTGCCGCTTCGGCGCGCCCCGGGCTGTCGCCAGGAGGTGAGTATCTCGGGCAGCTTCGGGCGAGTTGGGCTTTGTGGGGCTGATGGAACCTTGCAGCTTTGGGGGGTTTTGAGGACGTGACTCTGCGCTGCACCCAGCTACGCCCCCCTCGTTCCTTAGCGGAGAGGGGGCAGGAGGTGAGGGTGGGGAGAGGAAAAGGACCTGCCTCTACTGCCCGGGCTGTCCCCTTTGGTTGCAGGGGCTGCTCGGTACCACCAAAGCACAACTCCCATTTGTGCAACCGCCAGCAGCCCCTGCAGTCAGGAGGGACGGGTTTTTTGGGGAGCAGCAGGCTGACACCCGCAGGCGTTGGGTTTCTTTGGTGCAGGTAGACCCTGCGCGTTCCCATCTCTGATCTTCTGCCTATAGCTTAAAATTTTCAAGTTATCTTTGAAAATGCATCGGTAACGCTGCAGATTTGTCTTCTGGTGCGCACGGAACGTCCTGCCAGCGTGCCCCAAAAGTGCGCACAAAATGTCCTGCCAACGTGCCCCAAAAGTGCACACAAAATGTCCTGCCAACGTGCCCCAAAAATCCGAACGCCTCCTTGCACCGTTTCCCTCTGTGATCCCTTTTCCGTCTGAGCGCACGAGCGGTGTTTTGGAGCAGGCACGGAACATCTTGTGCCAAGTATTTCGGAGCCATTTTTGAAGCCTGCATGGGGTGCCTTCCCTCCCCGGTTATAACGACACAAAATGAAATCCGTAATCACAGCCCTGCCTTTGCCATCACTAATTAGTTCCAGCTTTAGCTGGAACGGGAGGAGCAGCCGGGGGGGCTCCCAGCTTGCAGATGGGAGGGAAAAGTTACAGACGGAGCGCGTGGGGAAGCCTTGGTCCAGCGAGCGCTGTTGCAGGCGTTTCCAGGTGGCCCCGTGTGGGTTTGTCCCCTCATGGCAGGCTCCGCGTGTGCAGGCGGTGACCGCAAAGGTGCCGTTCCATCGCTGGCCTTGAGCGGGGTCCGGAGCCTTCTGCCTGGGGACATCTCCACCGGCCCATGCCCAGGACCACGCGCTGCCCTCCACGCCAGCCGGTGCCACCGGTGTCCCTCGGGGGCCTCGCTGGACGCGCTTGCGTCGCTGACAGCCGCTCCCCGGGCTGTACCGGCTGGAGATGTATTTGATTCTCCAGCTTTTTCCTGCAGGCAGTCAGGACACGCAGAGCTGACAGCCTTGCAGCTTTAGAGAAGAAGAAAAAATGGCTTTTCCAGGAGTTTTTCTTTTTTTATTCATTTATTCAGCCTGTCTGCACTCCTGAGCCCGGGTAGTGTTAATGCAGGAGATGCCGCTGCCTGGTTTTCCCACGTGGCGTGAATTCGGTGCGAGGAGGCGCGGGCACGCCGTGGGAGCGGCCGGGAGCACGTGGGACCCTGCAGTCGGTCTGAAACCCCTCGGGCTTTTTCTTTACAAAATCAGATCCCTGATAAACGTCCTTTACCCCGACCCACGCAGTCCGACTGCTTTAAAGCGAGCGCGGCTGCTGGAGTTTCGGGGAGCGGCCGGTGCTGGTGTTACCCCGAAGGTGCCCCTCGAGCCGCCGCGTGTGCCTGGGCTGCGTGGGCAAAGCCAGCTCCGCCTTGCCGGGGCAGGATCGGACCGAGGGTCTGGAGCGGGGTCGCTGCTTGTGACCACCCTACCCTAACCAGCACCTCCGGTACCCCGCCTCTGCCTGGGGGCCGGAATAACCCCCAACAATAACCCTAGCGGCAGAAAAACCATTGCACTCGTTTTTTCCCCTGTTCTTTCCACTGAAGCCAAAGCCGAATCTTGCCTGTGCCTCAGCGGAGGAGGCTTGGCATCCCCCTGAGGATGCAGAACGTGTTTATGGGTTGATGGTTTGCTCACTCTGCTGGCAAGTGGCTCCAGGCAGTACCCGTGCGGGGCGATGCGGGGCGGCAGCCCAGTAAATCCCAGCGTAAGCTGCGCTTGACTCCCTCCGCGTTTGTCTGCTCGCCCGCGTCCTGTGCTCCTCCTAGCAAATCTGTGCTTCCGAGCCAACAGGTTTTGGATTGCCAGATCTGCCTTTTGTAATTTTGGCTACTTGAAGTAATTGCGTTCTCTGGATCCGCCCGCCGGATCAATGGGACGCGAGGGCCCCCAGCAGAGGTGACGGTGACGCGGTTGGCACCGGCAGCGCGTTCCGGCCCGGTAATGCCCTCGGTCCCCGCTGCGGCGCCTGGCCCAGGGCTGCCCACGGCCTCTCGGGAGCTGCTGGGCCGGGTGCCACCACGATGGCGACATGGGCAGCTCTTCTCGCTCCGTTATCTGCTTTGCCATGGATTTTGTGAAATGTATTCCTACCTGATCACCCGATGGGTGTTGGTACGGTTTGTTCGATGAAAGTGAAAAGGGGAAGGAAAAGAGGAGGTGAAGGAAAAAGAAAGAAAAGGGAAATTGGCTGCCAACACAGCCGTGTCCAGGTCAGCGAATAGAGAGAAAATTACCTTGTCCAAATTTTTAAAAGGGCTTAAGGAGGAAGATAGGCGCTGCTCTGTGTCCTTAGGCTTTGACAAAGCACGGCGGGCAGGGCAGCATCACTTGTTAACAGCCTTTCTCCTTTTGAGATGAGCATTTTCCAGTGGGAAACGTACAACGTCGGTGGCGTTTCATGAGCTACGGGGAATGTGGGTTTCACTGGAAAAACGTAGCCTTGTTTGCGGTTTTAGTTAGGTAATTTGAAAAGGTGGATTTCAGAAGCCTAATTGAGCATTCTCTGTCTCGGTGTCCATTTTACACTTCACTTGGTGAGAACAGAGAACTGGGGCTGCCCAGGCTCACGTACAGCTTAGCTCCGTTTCGTCCTCTCGTCCGTCCGGAAGGTGACGCCGCGTTTGGGCAGCCAGCTCCCAGGGCAGCTCGGCGGAGAGGTGGAGAGCAGTGGTTTGGTCCTGAAAGGTGCCTCCGACTTCAAAATAAAGAAGTTCTCCTTTTTGCCACAAGGTCGGGCACGGCTCTGCGTGGCTCATGTTCACCCACTTGCTGGCTGGAAAAGCATCGTTCCGTCAACAGCCCTGCAGCTCTGCCGGTGCCTTCCTGCCAAGTCTCACTGAGCCGCGCTTTAAGAAAAGCCCTTAGACGCTGTCAAAGGTGTTTTACCTCCTATCCTAAATCTCGAGAGACTTTGTGCGGTGTTTGAGTATCGCGCTGTCAGCCAAGACAGAGCCATTTCAGGAACGCTCCAACAGTGGTTTGATATCGATGCAGGTTTGCTACAGCGCCGGGGGAACTTGCCCCGGGAACGGGGATTTGTTAGCGCCTGTGGGCTCCCGATGGGCATCTCAGGAGTTCTCCTCTCCCTCCTCCTTGCAGCTCTCTGCAGCCACGGGGTTTGTTTCCACGGTGGAAGTTGCACGGAGCGATCTCCACGGCTCTGCCATTGCTCCTCCGGTTTCCGAGGGCCTCGCTGTCAGCACGGTAAGCAGCCTCCTCAAATTCTTCCCTTAATTTTGAGTTGGAAGTGAAGGGGATAAAGAGCGAGGGATGCCCCAATGTGGTTTTTGGTTTTGTTTTTTTTTGTCCCAGCCATTGTTTTATCTGCAAAACTCCAATAATCTGCTCTCTACTTTCCTTGGCCACTGTTTGTGATGTTTGGGGAGCTTGGATGTTTGGAAGGGAAATGCTTATCGTGACTTGCTGCGAAGCATCGCTCCGTACTGTACAATAGCCTTTATTCCTGGCGGCCGTCAGCGGGGGGATTTGCTGGAATCAGAGAAGGAAGCTGATTAAAGTTGGGTCAAACAAAGAAACCCTGGGGTCATGGCCTGCGGAGTGAAGCTCAGCCCTGGGGGAGCGTGGCAACGGGCTGCCACGTCAGAAGGGAAAAGTTAAGCTCTGACTAGCTGGATCAGTTATATCTTTGGCCAGGCTTTGTTCTGGGGCTGGTAAGCTTTATTTAATTAACCTCTGTGCAACATGCACGCTCTCTCCAAGGTTGTTGGGTTTCCTATGTTTGGTCATTCAGAGACTTGGTAACAGGACGGTCTATGGCAAACAACTGCTAAAAGCCGGAGGGGCTCTCCGTGGCTCATACAGCAAGAGAACCTGTGCCTGGTTCTGCTGCAGAACCAGGCAGAACATTCTGGATTTATAACAGGAAATTCAGTAATAAGACTTTTTTTTTTTAACCATCCATTAGTCTGTGTCTCATCCTTCAGACATGCGGTTCCTTGCTCCTTCAGAAACGGGAACTTGCTTTGCAAGCATCTTCAGAAAGCTTTCCTAGCTTCCAAGTTTCGTTTTAACCTTTGTTTCCATCCTGCTTTTAAACAGATGTTGCTCCTGAAAAGCTCAAAAAGACCGATGAAAGTGCTCTGCTAGCCCTAGCTTGCAGAGAGTTGACTTTTTTTGGCTTTCTCTTGATGCTTTTCATTATTCGTAGCCAAGATCCTTGCCACAGAGAATGCGCCGAGGGAGGGTGCGGGAAGATCCCAGCCACAAACTCCTCCTTCCCTTCATCTTAATTTCCGATTGACTACCGCAAATTATTTTTTTGGGAAATACTTTTTTGGACAAATTTCTGGTGGAAACCTAATTGTCTGGATTCTCATCTTCTCTTTCACTGTTAGAAGGGCTCTGGGTGGTTAACGGCTGTGCCGGTCGGTCAACATTTGTGCTGGATTTCAATGATAGGATGGGAGGCTGCTTCGGAGAAGACAGCTTTGGGGAAAGACACACAACGGTTGATCAGTGAATCGTTTGTTCTCGTCTGCCCCCTATACAAGAAGCCATCCTGGCATTGGGGATGACAAAACCTTCTTGAGAAGCAGTTCCCCGAGATGGAGCTGTTTGGCGGGGATGAATCTGCGTGTGGTCCAAGGGCTGTTGGACGAAAATAACCCATGGAGCATGAAGTTGCTCCTCAGCGATATTCCGTGGTGTCGTTCATCCTCAGGGAATCTCCGTGTCTCATCTTAATGGTATTGCTTTTTCTTTTCTGGAAGGAAATACAGGCGTGTTTGTTTTCAAGGCAGGCCATTCTCCATCCCGGCCGGACTCTTATTGAACCTTTCGGCACGGGGTGTTTTTACCGGCCAGCCTGGGGCGGCAGCAGCCCGGTGCTTGCCCTGGCTGGAAGGCAGGCGGTACCCAATGGGTCTGGCTTCCAGGGGCGCGATGCTGCCCCTCCTGCTCTCCTGAGCTGTTGACAGTGGTAACGTTGGGCGCTCCCCGTCTGCATGAAACCCTCCCGCTCTAAAGGCAGACCGCTCGGCAGGGCGGCGCGAGCTCTTTTGGGAAGCTCTGCGGTGCGTCTTCTTTACGCCTTTTCTCTTGCCCCTCGCATCTCGGTGGCTTTTTGGTCCTGTAAAGCGCCGTCAGCGTAGGGATTTGGCTGCTTTTTTTCCCCATTCCATGTGGCATCTGCCGTCGGGGGGGCTTTGCTGGAGCAGCAAGCGGAGGCAGGGCTTGAGCTGAGCACGACGATGGTGACTGCAGAGGCCGGTTCTGAACTGAAGAAACAGCTGGGGTGTCCCGAACTCCTTCCTTATCTTCCACGCCTGGTAGATGAAAGGTTTGTAAATGGAGTGTCTGAGGCTTAGTTTGGGCCCAGGCTCTCTTTAGGAGCTCCCTTCTTTGAGCTTGGATGTAAATGACCTTTCCGTAGAGGGCTCCTTGCTGGGAGGGAGGGGGGTGTCGGAAAATCCGGGCTCTGCTCCAAGCCTTCCCAGGGATCCTGGGAGCACCCGACGCTTCGGGGTCCGGTTTTGGTGAACTCGGCGTAGCTGAGCGAGCGCAGCGGAGCTGCTCCCCGGCACGGGACCTCAGCACGCAGGACGGGGAGCATGAAGGGCGTCGTTATTTGCCTCTCGGGCTGTAGATCAGCTGCTCGCCTTCAACGTTTGCTTACTGAAACCTTCACGGCGGAGTGGGTCGTTTCAGCGACACTCAGGCTTTGGGGGCTCGTGTGGGGGAACCTTGCTGTGCTGTAGGGATGGGACCCTGCCTAATTAGCCCGGCTGCGTTTTGAAGGATCGGCCAGCCCAAATCTTCTTTAGCTTGGCACAAAGGAGAGGTCAACTGTGAGCAAGCAGGGCCCGTGATTAGTGTCTGCTTTTGCAAGGCCAGCTGAAACGGCTTTGTGGCTGCTTCAGGAGACCGTTATTGTCTCCTTCTTTTATAGCGCTGCCCTCATTTACACAAGCATTTGACATGCCCTCAGTGTTGTTTGATTGACTAATGACCCTATTTCTCCTCCTAATCTCTTTGAACTGTTCAGTTGGAAGCTTTTGCCGTGGGTTAGGGCAGGGGCTGCTTGGGCGGAGGGCTGGGAGAGAGGGGTTTGCTGCAGCCTTCAGGCTGGGGGTAACGCAGGACTGCAAAGCCCCCGAAGTTGGAGTCAAAACAGGAAGGGTTTAGTCTTTGGCAGCAAAGGAAAGCACCTTGCCTACTCCTCTCGGATCCAGGAGCCAGATGCATCTTTCCGAGCCGGACAGACACCACCAGCGAGTGTGCACGTGCGGTAACGCTTGTTTGGACTCGGGTGACTTCCCTGCTCCAAGGGGACCCCGCTGCCAATCCCAGAACGGCAGCAGCAAGTTATTGTGTGCGATGTTTCATGGGTTTACAGTTCACAAGGCCGATTTAAAATCCGTTTGTGGGATTAAATAGCAGCAATTGTTCTTCAGCTGTCAGTTTGTTGGAGAGAATCCACTGTTAATAATACCAGGGCTAAATTAAGCGGAGCACTTCTCCTCCAACAGCCAAGAGGTCCCAATACTTTTATTTACAAACAGCCTCCCCATTCAAAAGTTTGGCCTTCTGCTGGGGAGGGGCGAGGAGCCCGAGCCCGGAGGAGCTTTCTGCCCGTCCGCGGCATCGCCCGCAGCTCAGCCTGCCGGGATTTTCCCTCCCTGGCTCCGGAAGGCAGCGGAACAAGGGCGGCTTGTGCAGCGCTGCGCTTCGCCCGGCGCTATCTGCTGGTCCATCAGCCAAGCCTTAGGTATTTAACAGCTGGCAAACAGGTAGCGCTGAGCTCTTTGAAAAAGTTAGGGGGAGGAAAGAAGCCAAGGGTATGTGGGGGTTTACTCGGTTAAAGAAAAGAAGTCTTTTGTGGGGCGAGCTTTGGAGAAAAGGGAAAACGTGCTGAAGCTGGGGGAGCAGCTGGGGCTGTACCAGTGAGACCAGTTTCCTGGCGCTTCCATCTGTGGGGCATTCCGGGGCCCGGCGTCCTTTGCTGAGAGGCGCAGCGAGCTCCTTGGCACGACCGCGATTTTACAAATCTGGATGCAAGCGCAGGGCAATTACTCCATGAATAACCTCGTAGTTCGTGTGATTTGAGTTTCCAAAGGTTAACGGGAGTACGGCAAACAGCCCTTTGGACGCGCGCTCCCACGGTTAAAGTGGTCCGGCTTCATCTGGGAGTGATGGAGCATAGGCACAGGCACAAATATTCCTGACACGTTTGTTTAAAGGAACGTGATAGCAAGTGAAAAAGAGCTGCTAGTCTAAGAGACTGAAATCCTAAGGGCTCCAGTGAATGCAAAATACGGCTCGCTTTGTTCTTTTCAAGTTTTCCTTGGGTTGAGCTCAAGAATCAAGGATTTCATATCATTTAAAAGAGGTGATTACACTGGGTGAAAGAAAACGCATGGCTCAAGTCCTTTAGAGGAGCTGTAGCCCTCTGCTTGGATTTTGGCAAACAGAGGGGAGTCCTATCGCTGACATTGCACCGGTTCGAAATTTTCACGTAGATCTTTACTGCTCCTTACTTTAAGATCTGTCAGGGGTAGGAAAAGCTTGGAAGGAGACTGCTTATAGTGCCATCTGGAGAAGACCAAGTCTAAGCTTTGCTTTGAGGGGTTCATACCTTGGGCCAAGTCATGTGAAGTACTGGATGCCCCCTTCAAAGCGACGCGAGGATGGAAACTCCTCGGCACCTCCCGTGGTCGCCTCCTTCATTATTACAGTGCCAGCACCACGGCGAAACGTCGGGCCCCGCTCTAATCTCCCTGCCAGGATTTCTGCAAATGTTTGCAGCCAGCTGTGACCAATTAAAAAGGGGGGAGTTGTGTTTGCCAAACCTCAGTGACTTGCAAGGTTGAGCTAGGGGTCCGAAGAGCTTCACGGTTTTGAGAGCTACGTAGTCTACCCGCAGTATTTTCTTCTCAAACCATCTGTGGAAAGTCAGGCTGTAAGCATGGAGGTGAGTCAAGGGATATTTCTGTAGGAGAACAGATTATTTTCCAAGCAATGAAAAATACTTTCCAATACAATGAAAAATGGTCTAAAAATGGACCACTGGGATCCCATCGTGTAATTGGTAATACGAAGAATTCGATGCACGAATGCCAAGTCGGCTGAATTAATGCTGAATCCCTTGGACTGTTACCGGAGAGGAGGAGACCGTCCCAAACTTTGAGTTGCTCACCCAGCTGGCTGGCTTCTTGAAACGAGAGGGAACGATAGCAAACCGCAGCCTGGTCCAGCCTATGCAGAAGACCCGTTCCAGGAGGCACATCTGAGACGTGCCGCCCCTTGCTGGCTGCGGCCCTTCGTGGCTCCCCCTTTTCATTTGGCTGTTTTCCCTTATGGAAGAGAAATGGCCCAAGGAGCTCAACTCTCGGGACCTGTGGTCTTCTGTTGTTCTCTGGGGATCTTGTGAAAAATTGGCGGTGGAGGGATCCGTGCTGGCCGCAGGGACGAGGAAACAGGTTCCAGCCAAAATAGGTGGGTTAGCAAGTGAAACGAGGAGTGAAGGCCAAAGCAGAAAGATAAGCATTGCTGCAAGCTGTCCTGGAATTTTTGGAATTAATTTATGCTAAAACACACAGGGCTGTCAGTCATAAATCGTCGGCATGTTGTGCTTTCAATTTCTGGGTTTGGAAAGGTGAGAGAAAACTTTTTTTTTTGTTCATTATGTGCTGCCTTCTCCAAGGCATCTTTTTAAAGCAGTGTTCTCGAGCGGCTGGTAACGTCTTTTAACCAGCTCCTTATCTCCACCTCAGCCACGGGTTTTCCTTTAATTTCTGCTTCATTTGCTGTGGTTCGGTCGGTTCCCTCTCCCTTGCTGTATGGTCTCAGTGCTGCCATACAATTGGTGCAATAATTCAAGAAACAAACATATGTTGAGATTCCAGTCATTGCAAATACTTTTTTTTTTTTTTTTTTTTTTTTGGGAAGATGCTTGGAGGATTCCCGCGCGATCTTGCGTGCGGTGCTCTGACGGCGGCGGCATTGGGTTCGTTGGGAAGCGGTTGGGGATCAAGCCGTGCCGTGCAGGGGCTGGAGCCGTGTCCTCATCTTTAGGCTCCGTGGCTGGTTTGCCCCTGCCCGGGAGCGCTGGCAGCAGGCGCACGGCGAGGGTTCGTCGGCAGAAGCAGCTCTGGATCAAAAGGAGGATCCTGGCACCCCTTGGGATTCTGGGGTGAGGTTTCCCGGTCCCAGCGTGGTTGGTTTCCTCCCAGACTTGCTTCGTTTTACGGGACTATAGTTTCTCGTGGTTCAGCCTGCACACACAGACACGTGTGCTCTATGTTGTTGTGCAAATGGGTTTTCTGTGCCTAATTCAGTGTTCATGGGGCCTCTGTAACCCCGTTACATTCCAGCTGGCTACGGGGACACCTGTCAGACCCCCCGGCCCTATAAGCCAGCCAAAAAGCTGTTTTGAAGGCCAACACGTGTTTCTAGTTTGCCGTATGTGGATGCATAGGAGCTGTCATTCTTCCCACCTCCCCAAGCAAATAAAACTGCAGCTGAATCTGGAAACCTTCCGCTCAGCACCAGCCCAGCCCAGGGATGCCAAGACATCCAAACAAGGTCCCTCCTCCCCGGCGGGCCGCCTGGCACGCTCGCGGGCAAGGCACCGGGGCCACTGGTGTTTCCCTTCCCATCTATTCCGGAACGTTAGCTGAGAAGCTGGCCATGTGGCCACTGCTGGGCCACTGTCACACCCGTAACACTGCTGGCACTTGTGTGCACGTAGCGGCGCCGGCCGTCGGGCAGGCTGGTCCAGCCCCGTTGGCGTACAGTTGGTGGCCATCGGGAGTTTGGCAGTGGAAGTGGGTTTGGATGGTTTTCACCCTGCCAACTGCATCTGCCTTTCTCGGGTGCCTTTGGTCCAGGCTTCTCAAAGAGGTCTTGTACGTGGCAGAGACTGAAAACGCGTGTATCATAGAATCATGGATTGTTTGGGGTTGGAAGGGGCCCCCAGAGGTCACCCAGCCCACCCCCCCTGCAGGAGCAGGGACACCTTGAACCACATCAGGTTGCTCACAGCCCCGTCCAACCTGGCCTTGAACATTTCCAGGGATGGGGCCTCCACTGAGTCAAGGTGGGACTCTGCTGCAGACGGGCTATGCCAAGGCAAATGAACGGTGGCAACAACTCGGAATAGCCCGTGTTTGCAGATTAAAATGGAGATTCTTTTTGTATAGAGATTTAAGTGGCTTGCTTAAAGACTGGATGGGTCATTACCAGAGGTCCAGACCAGATCCCGGCTCTTCTAGCCAGGAGCTGGTTTGAATCATTGCTAAAGGGAGTCGGTTATGGTGACTCGTGGCCCAAATCTGATCGTCAGAGGTCAAAGGGCCAAAATAATACGGCCCTGTGTAAGAAAGGCAAGCGGTCGGTAGGATGCTGCGTTCCCTTTGCTGGTTTAACGGCGTGGTGGGCAGTGGATAAAGGGGACGGGGGGGGGATCTTAAGCCATTAAAGAGGATCCAGGGGATACGGTGCCTTCCCTCGGCATAGCCCTGCGCTCCGTGGGGCGTATTGGATTTCAGCGCCGCCGAGGCTGGGATAACGGGCGCCAGATGTGCGGCGTTAGAGGAGACCTCATTTACCAGCTGCAAATTGTCCGTCGCTTCCTCTACTGTACATTTTCGTCACGAGAGAGGCTTGGATTCCCACAATTTACTGCTATCTCAGATGTTATCAGGCTTCTCTTTAACTGATAAGTCATGGGCTTGGGCAGCCCAAAGCAATTGCGTGCAGAAAAGCCGAATAAGGTCTTTTGATTTGTGTTTGTTCAGGAGCTCAGTTATGATTTGCCTTGATAAACTTGCCCGGAAAATTATATTCTACGTTTCACTTGTAAAATGAATCCCTAGAAAACTCCAAGGATTTAAGGGGAAGAATGCCAGAGATGGTTTTGTACTTAGGTGAGAGTGGGACCTGGCTTTTCGCTTGATGGTCTCTGGTGTAACAGGATACGCGCTCTAGAAATGCACGTTTTTAAACTGAAGGGATGGTTAAAAAGAGAACATTAAGCCGTGCAGGCCGTACGAACACAGAATGCATCCCGGCATATTTGGGGATAGATTCATTATGAAACTATTCATCCTTTGCACAGGCCTTTAATCAGAAGGAACCTGAGCTTTGTGTGAGATTTCGCGGGGTGTTTGATGCATCTCCCCAGCGTGCTTGTTTAGCTCCTTGAATATACCGTTTGCGAAGGCTTTTGAAGTTCGTTCCTTCCTGCACATATTTCTAAGACAGAACCTTCAGAAAATTATTTTCTTGAAATGGTAAATGGTTAATGGTTTGTAAGGTCTTTTTTTTTTTTTTTTCTTCCCCCAAACCTAGGGAAAAAGGTTCATTGTAAGGAAAAGAATAGGCACCGACTTTCCCGAAAACTTTCTGGTGCCGTGCCCACCTTTCTCCTTTGCTGAGCTCCCCTTTCGGCTGTGCCCGGTTCGGTTTTGCTGTGCGGGCGATGCTGGAAGCTGGCCGGAGACCCGCGCGGCGCCGCGGCCGCCGAGCTGCGGGGGGGAGCGGGGAAAGGCCTCGGGGCTCTGGAAAGGAAAAGGAAAAGGAAAAGGAAAAGGAAAAGGAAAAGGAAGCCTTCGGAGGTGCTCACACCGCCGCTTCCCGTCCTGCGGTACTGGAGCGTTCCGTAGTTGGGAATGCAGCCCCTCTCTCGTGCAGCGTGTGGGCTTTGGCCTTTTTTAGCCTAACAGCAGAGAGCGGTGGTGTTTGAAATGCGTAGGAGAAACGGATGGAGAGAAGGGGTTTTTGGGAACCAGCGGCGCAGGTGGTTTTCCTGGTTTAAAATGGTTTATGCGTTATCCCCCTCCACTGGGAGACTGCCCTGAGTTGCACAGCAAAATGCTTACTCCTAGCAAACAAATCCATTATTTCCGCCTTCGTTTTTCCCTGGTTGCTCAGGATCTCACCTCATTAACAGTGAAGAGTTTGGAATGTCAGATATTTGGAGGATCCTGGGTGTCAGAGCCGTGCGGTAGCGCCCTGCGGCAGGCGGTCGCTGAGCTCCGCCTGGCTGCGCGGCGTTGGTTTGTGGTTTGCCTCTCGGCACCCCGGCACTGCCCCCGTCGAGCAAACGGCTTTGAACTCAACCAACTGCTGCTTCAAGAAGGGAAATTTCAAGTTTAAAACATTACATTTGCGCTTTTTTTTTTTTTTTTTTTTTTAAGCTTGTGAATTTAACAAGCAGCCAGTAGCACTGACCCCGTCAGTAGAGACAAAAGGAAGCGTGGATAGATGTCTTCTGGGGCTTGGCAGTAAACTTGCTGAGGACAACATAAAACGTGCTCATTAAATGTTCTTTAAACAGCATTGCTTTTTGTTTGCAGAAGCAATGCGATGTCCGTCCCACCATTAATTGCCTAATACCAATTAAGGCAGAAACAAGCCATTCGCTGTTGTAGTTTTTCCATTTATTTGCCAAGGTTCGTACTCTTGACACCTATTATGCACCTGGGAACACGAGTGGCTTTTGCAGTGAAATATCAATAATGAGATCAGAAATCAGTAGGTTTACATCCTGTGCTACAAACGTTACTGCAGCTCTTGAAAACCTTAAAAAACGCTTCCCCCCTTGGATGCTTTGCAGTGGTAAACTTAATTATATGGAGACAAAGAGACTGGGAGCAGATTTTTTTTCCCCCCAGGGACTTTCCAGTTCTTTAGAATAGGACGGGTACAGCCCGTTGGGTGCTGGTAGCTGTGAGGAAGCCTGGGGAAAGAGGGGCTCTTTGCGTTCGTGTTGCATACAGTCAAAATTTGGCAAAAGACAGACCGTCGTAGCTGGCCCACATCCCTGATCTCACCAAGCTGAGGCCACTTCAAAGATCTGGAAGCTTTGAAGGAAGCCTCTGCAGCTTCTCCGTAAGAGGAGTAGAGGTTCTTTCCCAGGAGAGCCATCTTCCCGTCATCCCGTAAATGCAGTTTTGGCCATACAGTGGGAAAAAAAAAAAAAAAATCATCAAACACCAGCCCGTTTGTAGAGCTCCCAAAGGGAAATCTTGGAAAGCCTGCCAAGCGCAGTATATTTTTATATTGCATCCATGATATAATGTGTCAAAAAATAATTCTCTCCACTATGGAGAGGTATTTATAGCCCATCAAGTTTTATGGGGGCAGTTGCGAGTCTGAGGTTGCTCTCGCTGAGACTCCTCAGCCTCTTGCCTTCAGCGGGAGGAAGCCTTGGAAGAGGGAGGGTGACCTCTGCAAGGAACGGGTGGCGTTACCCACCCCACCGCCCTGCCTCCTGAGGGCCCTCGGGGAGACAAGGTGGGAGCTTGCCCAAACTGGGAATGGACTGGGCACGGCAGCAGAGGGCGAGCCCCCGCAGCAGCCAGCGGCAGGGTATGGGAACGGGCAGGACAAGAACATCTCTGAAGTCTGGCTGGGGCTGTGATGGGAAAGCAGCTTAGGGAACAGGGAATCATACGGCGTCCATAGGAATATAGAACACGTGTGCCCTGAGCGGAGTGAGAACATTTGGTGAAAATCTTTGTCTCGCCTCTTAATGGAAGCTGCGCGGAAGATTCCCGGCATGGCTAGCTATGGGTATGGAAGCGCTTGCAGATCCGCGGAGCTGTTATCTCTTGCAGATGTTCCTTCCTCCAGGACATCTGCACGGCCTAGAGAAGTAACTGGCGCCGATCTGGCAGGTATTTGCTCACATTCCAGCGGGGAAGGAGCGATCCCAACAAGCCCAGAGTCGCCGCAGCAGCCTTTAGAGGACGTGCTAAAGGAAGAGTCCCAGCAGCAAGGGGTTTTTCTCTGAATATTGGGAGGGAATCCAGCCTGCTTGCCCTCTCCGAGGTGAGGAAACGGGCTGCCGAGAGCAGGAGTGAGGATGAAGACAGCGGCACAGACTGGGCTGCTTGCACTTGAGGTTTTGCTTCTTGCTTGGCCGCTCTCCGGCAGAGCTGCGGCATCCCGGCACGGCACCGGGAGCGGCCGGGTCCCTCTTGTGGCTCGCAGGGAAAATCCCAGCACCTCCAGAGCCTCCTCAGGCACCGAAAGGAGGAAAGGCGAAGGGAAAGGACTGGAGAGAGCAAAGGGAGTCAAAATCACCCGCACAGGGGATGCTTTTGGCTCCACGGAGAAGTCGTGGTGAAAACTGTGGAGGAGCCATAGAATCCTAGAATGTTTTGGGATGGAAGGGACCCCTAGAGGTCGTCTTGTCCAACCCCCAGAGTCGGCCTGCTTGGGGCCAGGAGAGCAGCAGCTTTCCCACGCCCGGGGGTGCGGCCGAGCCAGGCGCTGCCGCGGTCACCGCAGCCTCACGCCGTGTTCCCGCCCTGCCACGCGTGGTCCTTGCCTCCGCGACACCTCCCAGCGAGACCGGCCCTCCCCGAGTCCTGCTTCCCCCCCCTCTTCCCACACCCTAAATTGTGCTCGTTATTTTCTAATCTGGGGAGGGAATTTGGTGGCAGCAACGTCCCCGTTTGCGCCCCGAATCCCGCCGTCGTGCTTTCAGCGAACGCTGGCGCTCCGATTACCGATCGGCCGGGGCGGCGCGGGCTGCGGTGGGAGGTGCCCCCCCCCCCCCCCGCCCTCAGTGATGCTCCTCAGGCATGGCCCCGCTGCAGCGAACCCCTCGGCGTCCGGGGACTGTGATGGTGGAGCCCTGGGGACCTGCCCCCTGATATCCACAGGTATTGGCTCATTTCTTCTTCTCTACCGCGCTGCTGCGCTTTCCAGGGCTGCCATCCTCAGCTGGGAAGAGCTGGCAGTGGAAGACGAGGAAATCTCCTGCCAGCTCGTCTCACCTGCCACGTGGGGTGATTTTACTCAATTAAGGGAAATTAAACCACTTCACCTGCTGGAAGAGGTTGGCACATTGGCACCAAGGTTTGGGCCCCGGTCCTCCTTGCTTAGGGCACTGCGAATAGGCTGAGATGATTCGTGTGGGCTGGGGCGCGCTCACCGTTTGTGGGCCATCAGGATGGTGTACAACGACATTCCTTTCCCTATCGAGGGTCACGGTCTCTGCCCCGAGTCCCCAAAACGTGGCTGGAGTGTGTGCTTTCGAGCTGGGCGGTGACTCTGTCGCTTCACGGTGCGTTGGCTGGGTACGCTGGAAAGGGGCAGCCCTTGTTCAAGGCAAAGCCAGATGCTACGGAACTGGGGCCTCTTGGCATTTAAGCTTCCTCCAGGCCTTTTTAGGAGACCTTGTAAAGTCGCTTGACAACAGGCTGTGAATATTGATGGTCTCCTAGCCCCAAGGCAGATGGGAAGTAAGGGGGGTTATCAGTTTAAGTGGATGTTTTCTTTCATGTGGGAGTGTGTAACCTCCATAAATAACATACCAGATGTGCTTGAATTCCGTTTTCCTTAAAATGAGTTGGGGATTCTCATAAAGAAGAGGAATACCTACTGCTGGCAGCATTTTATTTCAAGCCTTTTCTAGCAAAAGTGAGTTTGTGGGTGCCGGCGTGTGGTAGCCAGGTTGGTGCAGGATGGGGACCACCACCATCGCGCTCAGCCTCGGTCCTGAGGCTCTGAACTCTTCAGATCAAGCCAGGTTTACCTGTAATTCCAAATCCCATCGCAGAAACGCCGATCCTCCAAGCCGTTTCGTTCCCCAAGGAATGCAGTTGGTGTTTTGATTCGGAGTGCTGTCAGTCTGGCTGCCGCAGCGCCGGGAGGGGGCTGCTCCTCGCCCAGGGCTGGCCGGGGACCGGGGCTCCCGGCAGGGACTGGGGCTCCCAGAAAACCCCGTGTTTGGATGGAGCAAAGGGGAACGCAGGACCTTCAGATGGTCCCAAGAAGGAAACTTCTGAGCCCAGCGCTAACTGGTGAGCCCGAAACCCAGCCAAGCCTTTGGTCCGTCTGTCTGTCCTGCACAAGAACAGTGCGTTGATGCGTTGGAAAGGACCTTTTGGAGCCACCACAGGAAGCGATGCCAGAAGGGAGATCCAGACAGGTACGCCAAGCTAGACGGTGCGTGGCGGGGGGGAAGGCACGATGCAGGGACCAGAGCAAGTCGCTGCTGGTGCTGGGAGGGATTTGGACTCCAGTAGGGACTGGGGATGTGCGTGAAACAAATCCCACATGGGTGCAAGGCTGAAGTAGCAGCATGGAATTCTTCCCAAGCGGGTGAATTTAGTTTTATGAGGAACGTGGTCATTAGCTGGGCGGGACTGAACTTCTGCAAAGCGTCTGAGCATTCCTCTGCAAAGCTGCTTAAAAATACGGACGGATTTTTGTTTAAATTTAACTAAAATGCTATATTTTCATATCACAGCCCGGCCACTTCAAATGCCATGGGTCTCCTGGAATGGTTGAAGGCCAGGCTGTAGCTGGGAAGGATTACACAAGGATTTTATCGTAGGACCCTCGCAGTCAGTTTGGGCTGGCTTGGGCACTGCAGAAGGAGGTGCACGGTGGCTAAAGATAACGCACCTGAAAAGAAACCATTGCAGTGCTTTAAAACCTCGAGTGACCACGGCCTAGAGGGGAGCACGGGGCTGGAAAAGCGAGGTGAGAGCTGAAGTCTAAACCGAGTCGCGTTGGAGCCCCCCAGAGGGGCTGCCCGGGGAGCTGGGGCTGCTGCGCACCCGACGCTCTGCGAGGTATTTGGGAGGCAAGCAGAGAAGAAAGCAGGGATGTACTGGGTATTTTGCATCGATATCTTCCCTCTAATCAACCTCTCATTCCCAGCTACCTTTAATTGAGCGGGGACATGAATTATCTGAAGGTTGGTGTTTTCGAATGAGCACGGATTATCTGGAAAAATGTTTTAGGCGTCAAAGTTCAGTGCAATATTCTCTTACCTGTTCCTAAGTCTGTCTTTATTTAAAAATAAAAAGCAAGCCCATGTATTTTACAAACAGATTCGTTGAAACCGCGTTTTAACAGAATTCTTGTAGGAAGTTTCATATGGAATCTTTGCAGTGGTGCTCAGCACCAGGACAAGGGGCAATGGGTACAAACTGAGACATAAGAGGTTCCAGTTGAATATGAGGAAGAACTTCTTCACTTTGAGGGTGCCCGAGCCCTGGCCCAGGCTGCCCAGGGGGGCTGTGGAGTCTCCTTCTCTGGAGATATTCACCCCCCACCTGGACGATGTCCTCTGCAACATGCTCTAGGAGAACCTGCTTGAGCAGGGGGGTGGCACTGGGTGAGCTCCTGAGGTCCCTTCCAACCCTTGCCATGCTGGGATTCTGTATTTTACAAACAGATTCATTGAAACTGTGTTTTAACAGAATTCTTGTAAGAAGTTTCATATTGAATATATTTGCATTTACGTGGCATTTCAGTAACGTACGGATAAAAGGAAGGGCAGGAAGAAGCCGTTCTCAGGGAGCAGGTTTCCCGGAGCTCCTCGGCGGCCGCTGTGCGTGACCTTGGAGATCAAGTATAGGTGGAGCCTGTGGGTCTGGCGCGAGGCGACCCATACTTGGTTTCAAGGGTCCGCAGGGCACCTACGGCGAGGGGCGAGCAGAGCGCCGTGCGCCCTCCGCTCCGCCGGCGCGAGGAAAGCGCCAGCGCGCGCCAACGCCGGCCTCTCGCTGCCGAGGTTCGACTGACTCGGTAGCATTCCTGGATGCTGACTTTTGACTTTTTTTCCCTTTTGAAAAAATCATCCAATGCAGGCGAAAAGTTTCATTTCCCGGGTGATACGAACGATAGGAGCGATCGGGATGCAGAAACCGCACCCGAATGGCCCCGTCCAGCCCTGCCTCCCCTCCCCTCTCCGCAGCTGAGATTTCAGCAATCTGCAGAGGACTGATACCCGTAACCCCAAACAGTTTTGGGTGAGTGGGCCCCCACAGCCACATTTCCAAGCACCCATAGGGCTGTTTGCCGTCGTTTGGTATCTCGCTGTTGAGCCACGTGCAACTTTGCGCTCTTTTCTTGTCTTGTAAAAGAAAAGCTCAATGTTCAAGTCCAAGTGCGGATCATAGCCTCTCAGGTCGGATTTGAGTTACGGCGTTTGGACAGGCCAAGGCTGTAGCCAGAATGACTTATTTTGACTGGATTCCCTCCGAGAAGCATGAAGGATCTGCGAGTTTTGCATGGCTTCAGTGGGGAATGGTAACTTGGCCCTTTTCGTGCTCAAACCCAGTCCTGGCTGCCCTGAAAGAATTTCAGACCTTTCAGTGAACTTGAACTGAGTTTTGAGTTTGTCAGGAAACCTGAGCCCACGAAAGCTGTAGGCAGGATCGATGTTGTAGCTGAAGAAGCTGACGCAGGGCGGTGGCTTCAGGAGTACGTGGCCCGTGGGCCGGGTTTGGGTCGTGGCTCCCCAAAACCCGCACCCCCTCCTGCAGCTACACCTGCGGCACCCAATTCACCGTTCCTTGGGGGAAAGGAGAAGAGGAGCGCGCTGTAATTTTGTGTGGCATATGCATGCATGCCTAAGATCTTTAGTGTAAGCCAGGCACGTTGAGCGAGGGAATGCCCGCAGCCATCGCACCTTTCCGAAATACTAATGAATTGTTTCAAAGATGCACGGCAACCTCTGGGGAATAATATATAATCTTTCCTCCCGAGGGCCTGCAAGGACGGATTCCAGCCCAGCTGCTCCTAGTTAGCTCGCAGCTTCAGGAGGCTCGGGTTTGATTTAGGGACCAACCTTTACCACCCCTCGTCCGTGACACCCGGCTGGTGGCGACAGCTCATTCATAGCTGCCCGGCAGAGGCGAAATAAATCTCGTACTTCTGTGCTGAGGGGGTGGGCTGCAATTTTCAAGGTATCTTTTGTCCAAAGATCTTATAACTCAGGATGGCCAAACAGCCCTAAATTGATGATAGCAAAGTTGTTAACCTCAGCCTCTCCCCCTTTTCGAAGCCAGGAGGGGCCGTTAGGATCCCAGAGCCACTTCTCTATGGCCCTTGGAGCGCGATGGCACTTTGGCTGGCTGAGGTGCTACCCGTGGCGAGGACGGGCGCGGGCGTTGGGGAGACTCAGGGTTGGGAGAAGCTGTGGGGAATGAAGACTGAGCCTCCCGGTCCGCATCCTGGCCAGCGCAGGACCTTCCCCTGGTGGAGGGGGATTGCCCTGGGGGGGCTGCCGGGATCGCCTCCTTTGAAAGCCGGGGTGCCTTGCGGGGGGGTCAGCGGGACATCGAGCAGGCGTCAGCTCCGGGCCGCAGCGGCTCCCGGGCAGGAGGGGGAGGTCGGGGCCAAAGTGTAGGGGGCGGACGGGCAGCGGTGATGCTGGGGCGTGTGGGGCATCGGGGGGGAGGAAGGCTCTTCCCTTCCGTTACAAATCGCCTGTTTCGGTCACGGAGGGAGGAAGTTTCATAACGCTTTGATGAATGAGAGCCCTACGGAGCTGCAAGCGGTGTTTGCGGAGCCTAACCACAGTGCTTGTTTTTACAAAACCTGGGGGCAAGAATAACTCCTGCTCTCGCCGTGTCCGTCTGGGGAAGCTTATGGCTTACGGGGAGGCTGCCGAGATTGCGTCCATTTAAAAGATTAACGGGAACTTGATACAAAAGCTGCTGTTGAAAAAAAATAAATGTGCTAGACCTCAGCTGTACCCAGCACATACCCAGCAAAGCCACGGAGCCCTCCGAGCTCGGTGACAGACTCCTCTCCGTCAGCGTTTGGGAAACCCAGCAGCGAAGCCTTTGGAAAAGCTGGTGGCTGAGTTGTGGCTTTGCTCCCAGCTGGATGACACCCAGACAAGGGTCAGGATTTCTGCTGAGGGCACCTTTGTGATTTCTGGTTGTCTTGCTGGTTGGGTTTGGCATTCATTTGCCCCTGAAACGTAAGGTGTGAGCCCTCCCCCCCCGCAGCCCAGCCCGCACAATCCGCTGCTCGAGTCCTTCAGAAAGCGGCTGCGTTCTCTGGGGGCGGTGGTTCGAGGTAGGCATAGGTCATCCTGCCCCGGTTGGCATCGCCCCTTGGTGTTTAGGTTGTCTCTCCCTCTCCCCTTATGGTTTCTGCCTAATCCTTCAAGAAGTCATGATCTGGATTTTTTATGGCCTCTGAAAGGTCTCCCCCCAGCGATAGCTTGATCTCGCAGGCGTAGCTCTAGGGTGTTGCTGTGGGAGAAGCTGAGCAAGAGGCTCATTAACCCATGGGACGTTATGAGGATGAGCAGGACCAAGACAGGCAAATTTTGGATCATAAACTTCCACCTGAGTGCTCCTAGCAGGCGACTTGCCTGGTGGAAGGGCCTTTCTTACTCCTCTTCCCTTGCCTAACTCGGCGTGACAGACGTTGCCCTTTCAGCTTCTGAAACATCAGGTTTTCAAATTCTTGGGCCTCCTCTAAGTTTTACACAATTCCCTGGGGTCGCATTTCCCAACTCCCCCGCTGCTCCCTAAGCATTTCTTTGGAACACCGCATTGCCCAACCAATGCCCTGACCACCGGTAGGGCCTGGGTTGATAAACCCTGCGTGCTAATGGTTATGGGAGCAAGAGCTTCCTCTGGTGTTTGCGTGCTCGCTGCACTCAGAATCGCTTTTCTTATGCCACGTAAAGCAGGGTCCATCGTGTCACTGTTCGTGGGGTGGCCAGGGCTGGCTTCTGCCTTGAGAGCACTTCACAGGAGGCCAAAACGTGCGAGCCTTGCCGGATCCTTGGCGAGAAGGGGAAAGCCTTTAACTGATGAGCAGTTGCCTTCCAGAACCGATTTAAAAAAAGCTCCTCTTCTCATGGCTGTGCCAGCGAGACCCCTTTCTTCAAACAGATGCTGCGTTTGGGCGGTTACGGTACAGGACCAGCTGATTAAAATGGATGGAGCTGCTGAATTCGTACTTTTAACGCCTGCAGCGTGAGGGTCCCGAGTCAGAGGGGAGGGGAGGGAGGCGCTGGGCAGCCCTCCTGCCGACCGCCTTCCCCTCTCGCACCGAGCGTTGGGAATGAGCCCCGCGCCTCCTAACGCTGGCAGGGTGCTGCGGCGGGAGGATTAAGCGAATAGAAACCCGTGGGGATTTCGTTAAGCTCTTGCAGGTCTTAGGGTTTCTGGAAAGTAAAACAAAACTTGCACGGTCTGGCATTTCAGAAGGAGTTAGGGAACTCCGAGCCCAGACAGGACTGAATTAGAACAGGCTGAAGGGAATTAAATGGTGGGTCTCTTTGATCACACCAGCCTTGTTTTGATCGCCGTCCTTCCCTAACCCTGTTCTTGGCTGGTAATACATTTAATTCTTTACGGCGTGACAGGTTTGCACGCTACCCGCAGACACCTTTTATTATTGCTATCGCAGGCGTGATCTGGGGCCTGGTTTATCCCGAAGAAAGAGCATCACGGCACGGATGCCTCTGCCAAGAGCTGTCCCGCGGGCGGGGGACGCGCTGCCAGCCAAGCGCGGCGGCGGTGTCGGACGCAGCCGGTCCCCGGCCACAGGGAGCGGGATGGAGCCACTCGCCCGCCGCCCAGATGTGCCCTCACCCAGGGGCGAGAGCAGCCCCAGCAGCACCCATCCACCTGGATGGTACCCAGGCGGGCTGCACTACTTCGCAGTCCCCGGTTTGTGAACCACTGATTTAAAACATAACGCCATAGCTCGCCTCAGTACCATTTTTTTTTTTTTTTTTTTTCAGTGGGACACGCTAATAACACACGCAAAGGCGTAGCACCCCTCTCCGTAGCACCCCTCTCCGTAGCACCCCTCTCCGTAGCACCCCTCTCCGTAGCACCCCTCTCCATAGCACCCCTCTCCGTAGCACCCCTCTCCGTAGCATCCTGCGGTGATCCTGGGCTTGGCCGCCTTTCGGGGCAGCGTGGGCTTGACCCAGCCCTGCTCCCCAAAGGGTTCTGTCTCTGGCCATGGAGGCAGCAGGGCTGGAGTTGGGCTCGGAGCTCAGCGCCGATGGACGCGGGGCTGGCTCCCGACAGACTGCGAGCTCTGCTGGTGCTGGGTGAGCAAAAGAAAACCAAGATTTATCTGCAGTAGCAGAAGGAGACGTAGAGAGTACAGCATGGCTGAAGCACGCGGGTTTGGCAAAGCTGCAGCTCATTAGTCTCCCATCCAGACCAAATGCCTTAAAACGGTACTTGTCTCCATTTTTCTACTTTCTTTTCAGAAGGAAATGCTTCTTTACAGAGCAAAAAAAAGTAGCGTCTTAAGCACAAATGCATTTTTAGAGTGCCTTGCTTAGTGCCAAACGTCAGGGATTTGCCAGCAACCCATCAGTCTTTTCTGAAGCCTCCTCGTAGCTCTCACGTGTCTAACTGGAACTTGGCACTTCCTAAGCTGGGGCTGATTTTGATCCGTAACTGCAAAAAAAAAATAAAATAAATGGCCCGACGTTGATGCGGTGCAAGGGTTCCGCCTTCCCGCCTCGCCGCCAGGTCCCCCGGCCTTTCTGGGGGCGGAAGGCGTCTCAGCCGGGGTGCTGGTGGGGACTGATGCCCCCAGCCCCCCATTTGCTCTTCCTCCCAGGGATTGGGCTGCCGGTGCCCGGGGCTGTCGCCTGGGGGTTTGGGAGGTGTCGGTCTGTCAGCCCGGGGCTGCGGAGCCAGCAGACAGGTTGTGCGTGGGGAGCCCTGGCAACATACACAGTCTATTATCATTTTTTTTCTTTTTGGCCTAATTAAAGTAGCTATCGTGTATTTTGGTGAGGTGTGAAAACGCTTGGATGGAAAGCATCTCCAGGGCTTGTTAATGGCTTCCAGATGGATTTTTGGGAGGATGCTGCTTCAGAGTTAGAGGGGAAGTAGGGGTTGGGGCTCCTTTGGGTCCCCAGTTGTTAAGTCTGCTGGAGCTGAGCGGAGGGAGCCTGTGTTTTGGTAATACGGAAAGCAAGGGGGTGGGGGTGGTTCCTCCATCTTCACCCGGCGATCGGTCATTCGCTCGGTGCGAAGGGAACCTGAGGAAGGTGCTCTGTGTGCCTCAAAGGCCTGGCCCACGCCCTGCTGAAAACGCTCCGGTTTCGGTAGGGTGACGTGGCCCGTTCTGCACTCGAGTTACAGAAATGAGCAGCAAAGGTGTGCTATTTTCATTTTACAACCTTTTAGTTAGGCTTCTCTGGACTACCACCGTTCAGGCAACTTGCGTGGGTTTATTTGAAGGCATTTTCGTGGAAAAGTGTAATAGTTCCACCCCTCTGATTTAAGACCAGCAAGCCAAACTTGAAAGTCAACAGGTTTTTAACATGGAGAAATTTAGTCTTCTCATTTTCATGAACACAACGGCCATTACGGTGTCCCTGCAGGGGGGTTGGACTAGATGACCTCTAGGGGTCCCTTCCAACCCAAAACGTTCTATGATTCCGGAGTGAGGCATCACATCGCGACGACGGATGTAGCCCCATCCATGCGAGCGCCGGCGTTCATCCAGGGTAGGAATCCTTTGGGTAGGGACAGCTTCAGTGTTTGAGCGTGTAACGAGGGGGATCCTTTGGTACTGGTTAATGCTCTTTTTTTTTCTTATTGGCACTGTGAGTTTAATAGCAGGAAAATAAGCTGGGACACCAGCAGTTGGGTGCCCGCTGACGCAGTCCCCAGCTTGGCCGGGCAGCAGAAGCTGACCCGTGCTCCCCCTCCTCCTCCTCTCTTCCAGATGTGAAGGAGTGCGAGGCCGGGAGCGGTGGTCGCAAGTCCCAGTGCTGCAAAACCCTCGGCAGCTTCTGCCGCACGCGTGCGGTGGGAGCGGGGCGGGACGGCGGGCGCTGGTGGGGCCGGGGAGAAGCTTTTGGGTTGGGCCTCTCCTCTCTCGTAGCGGGCACGCTGCCGATGCGGTTTAGCGTGCCGCACGCTCGGGGGTGTCGGTGGCAGGAGGAACGCCTGGCCTGGGTAGGAGGGAAGTTTTCAAGGGGAGATCTTGGCCCCCATTGAAGTCAATGGCGTGTATTTTATTGCTTCAAAAGAGATGGGATTTCTCCTTCGGACTCTCCATCGTCACATTGCTCCCTGTCTCCCGCTTTCAATCTCCTGCTTGCAAACCAAAGTGGAAGGGAAGACGCAATTTTGTGTTTGTAAAATGAAATTCCCAGGCGGGATGCGTGTTAGCGTGGTACCCCGAGCAAGCCTCGCGTCGCGTGGCCGTTTCAGCTCCTCCAGCTTGAATCCGTCCCGGCGTGCCCCGTGTCGGTTCCCCATCCCTTTCTCCCCCGGCGTTATCATCTGTGCAAGGGCTGCGCGGCTGAGTCGGCTGGAGCTGAGAGTCAGAAAAACGCAAAAAGCAATTTGCTTATCAGAGCCAAGAGCAAGATGCATTTTTTTGGAGTATGTGGCAGTTCCAGGATTCACTGGCAGGGTCGGTGACACCTTTACGGGGCTCCTGCAGCCCAGAAATGTGAAGCTCACGTATTCCCTCGGGCAGCATTAAAATGCCCGCTGCCGCGTACCCTGCTCATTGCTTAGGGTGGCCGGGGGGTTGTGGTGGAGCTCTCGCATGTTTTCGGCACTGGTTTCCTCAGCAGAAGCCCAAAAGTATTCAAAATAATTAACAAAGATTGCTGACAAACTGGGAAAAAGTCATGTCTGTGGATATCGGTTGGGACATTAAAGAATTCTGCAGAAAAATGTCGCTTTCGTGCCAATTTGGTACATTTGTCTTGTTTTGTTGAGAATAACTGAAAAGTATTTCCTGGCTCCGTACCGCTGTAGAGATGTGTGAAATAAACAGCTCTGCCCTTATCTTAGCCAAGCTAAAATATTTTCAGTTTCCCCAGAATTCCCCTGATGAGGATTAGCTTCTCAGATGATTAAGAGGGTCGGGATTTTGGCGGAAAAAACAAGCCTTTTTCTTTTTTTTATTTTTTTTTATTTTTTTTTTAAGGGGAGGCAATGTGAATGCCCTTGCATATATTCTTGGAATGACTTGCCATCAGTTGTGCCCACCGAGCCCACACGTGCCCCCTCTCTGCCCCTCGCTGCGGTGGAGATGGCAGCCCACCCCCGTCCCCCCCTCTGCCCGGCCCGGGGCCACGGGGGCAGTCGGTGCCGTTGTCCTCCTGGAGCTCCTTCGCTCGGCGTGCACTTGGCCGGTCTGCAGGTTTCCTCACGCAAAAAAAAAACCAAACCCAAAAAGAGCCCAGGAAAGATTAAGCCCTAACTGAACTGAGACTAGAACTTGCTTTGGGCTGCATCACTTGTGCTCACGTGTAAACCTGCACACGCCAGCCCAGCGGCGTTAGTTCTCCCCTCCATGGTTTGCCCTTCTCCATCGGTCCTACAGCTGCGGTGGTGGGCCCTGCTGCTCCCACCACCTCCTAAGTTCGTTTTTATTTTTATGTCAGATGAGAAACTCTTTCCAAATACCCTGAATGCTAATGCACCTCTGAAGAAGAGTGGACAGGATGAGATCTGGGTTTGTATAGAATCCTAGAATGGTTTGGGTGGGAAGGGACCCCCAGAGGTCCCCCAGCCCAACCCCCCTGCAGGAGCAGGGACACCTTGAACCACATCAGGTTGCTCACAGCCCCGTCCAACCTGGCCTGGAATGTTTCCGGGGATGGGGCCTCCACCCCCTCTCTGGGCAACCCCTGCCAGGGTTTCACCACCCTCATTGGAAAGAATTTCTTCCTTAGATCCAGTCTAAACCTCCCCTGCTTCAGTTTAAAGCCATCCCCCCTTGTCCTGTCCCAGCTGGCCCTGCTCAAAAGCTTGTCCCCCCCTTTCCTCTGGGCCCCCTTGAAGCCCTGAGCGGCCGCACTCAGCTCTGCCCGCAGCCTCCTCTTCTCCAGGCTGAACACCCCCAACTCTCCCAGCCTGGCCCCACAGCAGAGGGGCTCCAGCCCTCGGATCATTTTAGTAGCCCCTCGGATCATTTTAGTAGCCCTCCCCTGGCCCCGCTCCAACAGGTCCATGTCCTCCTTGTGCTGAGGGCTCCAGAGCTGGACGCAGGGCTCCAGGGGGGGTCTCCCCAGAGCAGAGCAGAGGGGCACAATCCCCTCCCTCCACGCTGGCCACGCTTCTCCTGATGCAGCCCAGGGCAGGGTTGCACACGTGGGGGAGTTTAGAAAACACAAAAAGGCACTGATTAACGTTACAGTTTGCGAAATACTCAGCTTTTCTTGATGGAAGCCCTGATGGAGCCTGAATAAAGCAGCCTGGGCTTCAAAACAAGAGGTTGGATAGTTGAGGTTGGATAGCTGGAGCCCTTTGCTGGCTCCGTGTTGGACAGGAGGGGTTGGACCTCGCATCGTTCCTGAGGGTGGCCCGAGAAGAGGAGCCGCGGGTTCAGAGGCCGGCAGTTCACTTGCTTCACCCTTGTGACTTGAGTCCTGGCTCTTGCCCGGCTTGGAGCGACGTCAAGCTGGCCTCTTCGGAGTCCTCGCCTTTGAAGTATCTGCTAAACAAATAGCTGCGCAGTGACGTCAGCGCGATGCTTTGTGCGGAGAGGCAAAAAACTACCGGGACCCAGTGTTTGCTTCCAAGGTAGGAAATTGTTTAAAGAAAAAAAATTTCTCTCGGCTATGTGAGGACTTCCCAGCCTTCCTCTCTTCAGAAACAGAGGGATGTCATAGCTCAGGGACAGCTCAACGCTTTTCCTGCCCAGAACTGGTTCAAGTTGTGTTGATTCACTCCCAGTAGAACTATGGGAGGTGGGGGATACCGTTGCAGCAGCCAGGGGCAAGAAAAGGAATTTCTTTCATGCCAGGGTGTTGGTTGCTTGGCTGATGAGTGGGAGCTTAAAACAAGTGTTCTCCCGCAACGCTGCAAAGCAACATAAGAAATTCTTGAAACGTTCGGCTGCCCAGAGCTTGGCGTGCTTCTCAGATGCAGTGACAAGTAGGGATGGTCGCGTGCGACATCTTCTCAGCTACAGGACCCGCCGGTTGCTCCCACTGCCAGCAACCACCACAGGATGGGGCTGGGGTGCATGTCCGTCCATGCGTGTCTGTGCGTGTCCATCCATGCACGTCCGTGCGTGTCCATGCATCTCCATCCATGTCCATGCGTGTGCGTGCACGCTGCTGGCTCAGACCTAGCCTGGTGCCTTACAGGATGGCTCCTGGCCAGGCCTTACCCATGGAACAGGCTGATGGGTGGTAGCAGCAGCAGTGTTTGGCTCTCCGGTCTGTTTTCACTTCTGAGCTAAAGGGATTATAATTAGAAAGAAAAATCTCCCTTGGGTTTATTCAGTCCTGGACTGCTTTGCTAATGCTACCAGGAAAGGAGCCAATTAGCTCTTGCACCCATCTGGGATCTGCCTGACAAGCTCGCTTAACGCTGGCACTGAGTCCCTGGATGGTACCAGCTTTATTTACGTGGCTTGAGCCTGAGCGAGTGATCTAGAGTTGCAAGGAAATCTATTTTATACGTTGCTAATTCTCATATGGTTTTCCAGTATCAATAATATACAGCTGGCTTAGGTGCTTGTGGAGCGTTCCGGGTGCGTTGGATATAGGGTGGTTATCCTCGTAACCACGAGCCTTGCAAGTGTTTCTGATTTTACCTATAGCAGAAGAGCTGTCTGTAGAGTGGCTTGGGGACATTTGCTGTTGGGGTTTTTACAGGAAACAAACAGGTTTTCTTTTTTAGAACAATTTTTGAGGCGTGGCAAATTCTAGGGGAGCTCAAGTTTTGTTTGAACAACATCTTCCTGAGGTTCCACAACACAATGTCGCATGGTAACGTCAGGGACTCGAAAGGTGTGGAAGCCCCTTTTCTAGGTCCGCTGGCCACCATTGGTTCAGGTTTCAGTCACATCCCAGGGCAAGGAGCTCGTTTTTGCAGTGGTACTAAGTCATCCTTCGACTTTCTTGTTCTGCTGTAGAAGGTTCTGCAGAAAGCCAGGACCCTTTTGGAAGAGTTGGTATGCAGAGGGTCCTGCCCTAGCAATCCTAGAATGGTTTGGGTGGGAAGGGACCCCCAGAGGTCCCCCAGCCCAACCCCCCTGCAGGAGCAGGGACACCTTGAACCACATCAGGTTGCTCACAGCCCCGTCCACCCTGGCCTGGAATGGTCCCGGGGATGGGGCCTCCACCCCCTCTCTGGGCAACCCCTGCCAGGGTCTCACCACCCTAGCAATAGGGGTGATGGAGAGAGCTCAGCCGGGTGTGCAGCAGACCGACCTCTCAGAAAGCATCCTAAGCCGTACCTCTAAAACACGATTCTCACAAACTTGTTTATTTTATCCTTCTAAGCGCCGCTTCACATCAAGAAGCATATCTGAACTTTTCATAGCCTTCTTAGGACAAGGGCATTAGCTCCCAAATTAAAGGAAAACTCACATTTTAGCTGGATTGTGGGTAATAGACCTAATTCAGCACAGGGGGGTCTCCACTCATTTAATTACCAGCTAACGTTTTCCTTACGTGCACATAGAGGGGTTCAAAAATCTGTCTGGAATACATTTCAGCATGCGGCCCGTGACTGGTATGTGTTAAATTTCCTGCGCTGTTTGTTTATCTGACTCTTCCTCAGCCAACGTTACGGCACGGCGCGAGGACGCAGCGCCCGAGCTGCTAATCCACGGAGCCAAGATGTCGTGGCTAAACAGGTTGGAATTTGCGGTTCCTCTCTCGATGCAGACAGATAGATCCGGGCGGTGCCAAACTTCTGACCTCAGCCGCGAGAGTATCGGGAGGCAGAGGTGGGGAGTGAACTCCCTAAGCCGTAACCGGCTGTCGGAGGGGTAGCCTTCGGCTTGGGCTAGCCTGTAGCTGCAAGTGGTGGCCTTTCCTCTTTCGGCTTCGGAAAGCGTTCGAGTGGGTTACCTTGGGATTCATGCCAGGCAAGCCTTAGCCTGATGAGGGGTTTGGGGAACTAGGATGTACCAGTTAATTAATCCAGGTGCCATTACAGAGCACCATACTCTGCGAATTGTCACCTCTTTAAACTCCCTCTGGAACGGATCAAGGAGGGCTCGTTCGAAATAAGCCGACTCCTGGCTGGCGGAGGGAGCTCAAACTCCGCAGCTGGAAAACCAAAAAGCTCTTCGCTTCTCCAGTTTGCCCTCATTCGGGTTTCGTCCTCTACGCTATTCCTGTGGTACCTTCTTTGGTTAAAATCGATGAAGAAGGTGCAAACCTTGCCCAGAGCAGCCCCGGGTAGGGTGGGACAGGTACAGCGTCCCCCCCGGAGGGGCGAAGCAGGTAAAAGATGCCAAAGCAGGAATGGTTGAGCGTGCATCCCGCGCTCGCCCCCCCGCTGCGCAGAGGCTGAGGAGCAGGAGCCATAAAACCCTCTCGCCCCGCTCCTGTCCCCGGGCAGGCGTGCGCCACGCGCTTCGTACACGCCACACGAGGTGCTGGCCCCCAGGGTCACAGCCCCCGAGCCACACGAGGTGCTGGCCCCCAGGGTCACAACCCCCGAGCCACACGAGGAGCTGGCCCCCAGGGTCACAGCCCCCGAGCCACACGAGGTGCTGGCCCCCAGGGTCACAACCCCCGAGCCACATGAGGTGCTGGCCCCCACGAGCCCCCACCTCTTCCTCCCTGCTCCCCTCCCGTGTCTCACCTCTTGCGTTCTTTGGGACTGCTTTCATAGTCCCCGCCTGGCTCTTTCCTTTTAGCTGTAGAATCCTTTTTAAAACGTCAGAAGAGACTTGGTTCAGGGTGTGGGTAATTTTTGGATGACGATTCAAGCGCTCGTATTTACCTAAGCTGGCTGACCTGTGTCTGCGCAGGGATGCATTAATTCCAGGACTTAACACGCCGTTGAGCTGCAAAGTACGGCATCATCAGCTGTAATTTGTTTGGGTTCTTAAGAGAAGTTATTAATGAGAAGCCTGAACCTGAATGAAATGCTGTGAGCGTTCCGGATTCGGTCCAGCTTGGTCCCTGTTTAAAGAGCCCTCTGGACGTTAATGCTCGCCTAGCTAATTCCCCGGGGAGCAGGAACGCTTTGCTGCCGATTGGAATGTGTTACCATACTCAGCCCAACTCTTAGTACTTAATCAGATGAAGTAAATTAGGTGACAAGGAAGCTTGAGCTGGCCCAAACCTGGCCAAGCATAACTTATTACCTAAGCAGGATTCAGTTTATGTTCAAGCCTGATGTACTTTTGATGCCTGCGTTGTACCACAGAGCTGTCCGGAAAAGTCTGAGCCTCTCGGCGTTATTTTTTTTTTTTTTTTTTTTTAGCAGTCTAAGAAAATGTGAGATTGAACAAGTCTGCCACATAATTTGTTGAGCATCAGCGGCTGTGCTAGCATGCGTTCCTGCAGGGCGAGGGGCGAGGGCTCTGTCGGGGGCTGCCCACGCCGGGGTAGGAGGAATTCCCAGGCTGCGGAGCCGGTGGAAAGGTCCCTTTGGTTGGTGCTTGTGGAGTCAGGGAGTCACTTGGAGAGCTGCGCTCGCTGTGATTCATCTGCATTCCAGGCAAGGATAATTTAATATAGACAATGTCTTAATAACATTACTGGACTGAGGAAGTCGCTCTAAACCATTTTTCATAGCTCTGTGGCAACACGCATTTTTGCATGTCAACACCACGGGAAGCTTCTACAGGAAAAGTGTCGGCGCTAGCCGTCGTGGTGGCTTAAATGGCGCCGCTCAGAGGGATGATTCCCGAGGAGCTGAGCTGGGCAGCACTGGAAATCCATAATATCTGGCAATGGGTTATTTTTAAACGGGTGGAGTATTTGGTAGATCTGAAAGTGGCTTCCAGCAGGATGGCAGCATGGGGCAAAGCAATGCCATGGGGCGGCCGCTTCATCGCTCGGGGAGCGTGGGTGTAATTTCTGGTGCCACTCAGCAACCCCCTCCGGCATTTCCCCTCTCCGGGCCCTCGTCCGCCCCGTGGCCGCTCTGCCCCAGCGCTGAGCATCTCCTGGGGGGACTCTGGACCCAGGCAGCGAGGGTCGGTGCCTGTTGAACGGCCGGCGGGCTGCGGCACGTCAGCAGTTCGCGCTGGTTTTCCTCCTGCAGACCGTTTGTAGGAATTTGCAGCGCCTTTTAGGAAGGTTACATTTCCTTCCACAAAGTAACTGACAAATTTTTGGGGTCGGGTATTTTTGTTAAAACTCAAACTATTAATGAGAAGCATGTGGACTCTTGCAACGGGTGGGTATTAAGATGAGCAGGAGCGGTCCATGAAACGTGGGGAAGCTGCTCTTGCTTGGAACGATCTGCAGCGGGGGCTCGTGCCCAGCGCCCACCTTCCCTCGGAAACCGCCGCGGCCATAGCCTTACCTTGTTACTTTCTTCCTGGATTCAGCTGCTCAATGTGTTTCAGAATTTTTCATGGAACGCTCTTCATTGCAGTCTAAACCACAAGTTTTAATTTGGAATTTTACTACAGCCAAAGAATACAGCTAAAATGTCTCAAAGTAGCGGGCCCTGCTCTCCCCCAGCTCAACCCTGCAAGCACATTGTTTAAAAACATTCCAGAAAGTTAAATGAGGCTTTGGAGCTTGCCTCTGGAAAATCCAATGAGCTATTCTTACTTCTTGCTTAATGAAAAAGGTAAAATAAAATTCTAGGCCCTGCCTTACAGGAAACAGTAACGCTATGGTTTTCTTCGGAGTAGCCACCGTGGCTGTTCCTCGTTTGAGCTTAAATCTGTTGATGGAGATTTCTTTTTTTTCGTTATTTTAAGAAAAGCCCAGTGAAGGTTTAAGGGGGAGCACTCTCCCACGTATCAGTTAGGGACTTGCACGGCCCTTGCTTTTTTGTGGAGGAGCTGGATTTTACCAGCCCATGTGCACAACCTCGTGCTCAGACCGGGCCTGGCCACTCGGCCAAGTCCCTGGCCAAGAGCCCACGGGTGGGAGATGAGGCTGGGTGCGGGTGGGAGGTGAGATGGAGCTGGGTGTTGGTGGGAGATGAGGCTGGGTGCCAGTGGGAGGTGAGGCTGGGTGTTGGTGGCCCAGTCTGACCCTGGTGCCCACTTCTGCTCGCTTGCCAGGTGTGTTGTGGGCAACCAGGCAGCGTGATTTTGTGTTGATTTTGTGTTGATTTTGTGTTGATTTTGTGTTGATTTTGTGTTGATTTTGTGTTGATTTTGTGGCGAGGGTTCTGCTGGAGTTGTGGCTGCGTCCCCATGGCTGTGTGGGAGATGCCACAGCCGGTCACGGCGTTCCACGTGTGTGCCCCGGGCACAGCACCAGGCTCCTGCTGTCCATCAGTCCGTCCATCCATCCATCCCGACAGCAGCCCGGGCGTTCGGTGGTGTCCGAGCCGCCTTCCAAGCCGGGGACCGGGAGAGCCGGGGACTGGGAAAGCCCACCCCGCGCCCCCGCTGTCGCTGAAGCCGAGCCCCGGCCCCCCCGCAGCCTCCTCGGCTCCGTCCGCGCGGCTCCTCCCCGGGGATGCGCGGTGTCGGGGGGTGCGGGGTCCCGGCCCGGGGGGTGCGGGGTCCGGGGCTGCAGGGTCCCGGCCTGGGGGATGCGCGGTGTCGGGGGGTGCGGGGTCCCGGCCCCGGGGGTGCAGGGTCGGGGTCCGAGGCTGCAGGGTCCCGGCCGGGGGGGTGCGGGATCCGGGGGTGCAGGGTCGGGGTCCGGGGCTGCAGGGTCCCGGCCCCGGGGGTGCGGGTCCGGGGGTGCAGGGTCCCGGCCCGGGGGCTGCGGGGTCCCGGCCGGGCTCGGCTTCACCTGCGGGGGCGGCGCGGGGCGGGCCCTCCTTTCCCTTCCCCTCCCTCCTCTCCCTCCCCTCCCTTCCCCTCCCTCCCGCCCCCCCGCGCCGCCCTCCCGGGCTCCCTTCGCTCCGGGCTCCTTCGCGTTCGTGCCCGGCTCCCGCCGCTCGGCCCCGCTTGCCTCCAGCCGGCTGCGGGGCTCGGCGTTTTGCGGGGCTTTTGCTTGCCCGCTGGCTGAACGCCCGCTCGCCTCCCGCCATGGGACGGGCTAGGAGGCAGCTCTGGATGCTGCTGTGGTGCTTCGGCTTTTTGGGGGGCATCCCAGGTACCGCTGGCAATCACTACCCCTACTTCTGGAGAAACTGCTACCCCTGTTTGGTGGGGCGCGCGGGGTACGGCGTTGGCCACGCCGAGCTGAGGCCAGGTACGTAGCCGGGCTCGGTGCCTTCGCGGGGGCTCTCATCTTCCTCAGCTGCGTGGGGAGCCCGGGAGGTTTTGCTGCGGCCGTGGAGGCGGATAACTGAGCTGGGTGGGAGGCCAGGCTGGTCCCAAACTGGTGACCTGCCTGCACGCCTGCCTGTGTTTGTACCCCCACTTTGCGCCGCTACGGGCACAGTCTGCCTTCGGCGGAGCTGGTATTCCCAAAAGTCACTTCTGCCAGAGGGGGAAAGACGCTCCTCGTCCTTTCCATCAGCTGCTGTGCCGCAATCTGGCTGGGTTAAAGAGAGCTGCTCTGTGTTATTCCTTTAAAAACCAAATGCCTGCATTTTGTTAGGGTCGGTGAATTAGTTTTTTTCCTCGGTTCTAAAGGATCTCGCCCCGGTCCAGGGTGATAAATGAAATATGATACTGTTTTATCATGAAAAAACCCTGCCTTTCTCTCTGCGAGGCTTATGGGCGTTTGTTTGGGTCGCGTGTAGCGGAGCCCTGCGCAGGATGGAGCTCAGGACCCTCAGCGTCACTTTACGCGTATGGGGTGGGAGCGGGGGGGGCCGGCGGCGCAGGGGCTGCAGCTGGGCAGAGGAGTCGCACCTCACGGATTGCTTCTCCGCTTTGGAACGTTCAGACTTCCCGGTGGCTGTTAGAGGCAAATTCCGAATTCCCAGCAAAGGCGTCCCAAGCCTGCTGCTGTGTGGATAGGGCTTGGCCAGCCCGCGTTGCCCATCGCGCAGGTGGAGGGCATGGAGCGCTCTGCACCCCCGGCGCACGCGTGCAGCTCCTTCTGCCCATGCTACCCCAGCATTTCACCCTCCCTCCAGACGGTCGGGAGCGTTAGCAGCCGGTGTCTGCCAACAGCAGATGGAGATTCCACCGTACCAGAGGGTAACCGACCAATTTCCGTGGCTCCGTTTCCATCAGTACGGAGCAAAATTGGCAGCGCTCCCCTGTCATCCATAGGTGCACTTTGTTTGATGAGACCCGCGCTGTGGCAGGCACTGCAAGGAGGCCATCAATACTTTTTTGCTGCTTCCCAATATCTTTTGTTTATGTTTACGTGCACTGGCTTATGGGTGATGGTAGATGGGGCCGCGAGGCGTAAGTGCTGCGCGCACACCCACGCCCGTTTCCTCCTCTTTGTGTGTTCAGCCGACTTAGCGCCAGATAAAGTTTGTGGTTGCCTGAAGATTTGGGAAATAATGGAGAAGATGTGAAGTTTGCTAACTTTGGATGCTTATGAGTAATGTAGACATCAAGGAATGCATTATCTCATCATGAGATAATCCTAATAAATAAATGCCCCGAGCAGTCGGTTATAAAAGTGGTATCAGTGTATTCGTGAGATGCGCCAGACCTTTGGAAGTGGGGTGAGTTGCTGTTTTGTTATTTATAGATCCAATGTTTGTCTCAAACTCAGATCGCGTTCGCTGTCTCCATCCAACTCCATTAGCTCACACGACTTCTCCAAGAGAAGCTCCTGAGATCCAGCTTTGTGTCTGGAACAGAAACCTCCAGCCTTCCCTTCCCTACCACGTAATCCACCCGATCCCGAGCCTGCTTAGCTGGCTCCGCGGCGGGGGAGCTCCGCGCACGCTGGTGGCTTTATCCTGGCTTTTGTGCGGCACCTTTTGGCCTGTGGGGCTGAGGTGGTTTTCCCATGGTTGGGAAATTTAAAGCTGGAAGCAGAAAAGCAAAGCGCCATCACCCAGGCCTTTTGGCTATTCCTGAACCTGGGGAAAACAGTCACCTCGCTACTGCGCCGCGCGTGGTCTCTAAGCCCCTTTTTCCAGGAGCCTGTTTATTTTTTTTTTTCATCTTCAGGAAAGGGGTGAATATCGGATGTTTGCAAGCCAAAATCTGGCAGATAAGCTAAATAAGTCTTTCCTCTAAGAAGTTACGTCTAATATTCTTAGGTAGCTTACAGAGAAGTAGGTGCGGATTACAAAATAAACCAAACCCAACCCAACCCGCCACAGCCTTCAGGTCCACCCAATGGAGAACAAAAAAAAAAACCAAGAAAAAACCCATTCTCTTTCCGTCTCTGAAAACAAGTGAATTTTTGACGTGTTGCAGCATGGAATCCCCTTCCCCCGAATGGCACCGTTGACAGAAGCGGCGGGTGGAGGGGCGAGGGTTGAGGTGGGTGGACACCTCGGTTCTCCCCCCCAGCAGGACGAGCCTTTTCCGTGCCAGGTGCTGGCGGAGCGCTGGGCTCTTGCCCTCGAATCTCCCAGGAGCGCTCGGAGCTGCTGTCTTTTTCCCACCCCGCCACGGGTGCTGCCCGGACCTCGCTCTGTGGGCGTTGATACGAGAAAAAAGATCATTTTTCAAGGAGCTTAATTTTTGGTTTTGAATGCAAGTAGGTCCTCAGCAGGCGTGACCGGAGGCAAGGTGCTGGGGGGAGGTTCCCCGAGGATGTGCCCCCCGTTCTGCAGCCCTGCACCCCAAGGCGGGCGGCGGGCAGGAGCTGGGTGGTGGGAAGCTGGCGTCGCGCTTGCAGATGGCAAAGCAGCGGAGACGATCACCGAGGCGCTGCTCATCCTAAACCTGATGCTGCTGTGGCTTTGGTTGATGATTTTTCTTCCGCTGCTTGAGCTTCTCTTGGGCAGGTGGCAGCAGACGTTCCCCTGATGGTGTGATTTGATGGTCCCACGCGTGCTTTACTGAAGCACGGTCCCGTTTGCCGGTCCGGCAGCGCACACTCCCAGGCAGAAGCGTTCCTTCCGTCCTCCAGCTGCGAAAGCAAAGCAAGCGCAGCGAGCTGCAGCCCGTGCTCGGCATGGGCAGTTCTGCTGGGGGAGGAGGGGGTTTGTGTCACGGCGGTGCACGTTTCATTGGGGTCCTGAGTGCCTTGAAATGCGTTCGGTGTACAAAAAATCCCTGTTGGATCCTCGTGTCGGCGTGGAGTGGCTAATTGCAACGCCTTTTATTATTATTATGGCCTTATACAGCCAAGCTTTGCAGGGGAGATGGTTGTGCTCTGCGGGGGACTTGCATCGCGTCGTCGCGGTGAAGCGGACCCGGTACCTTGGCGTTCTCTCCGTGGCCCTCTGAAACGTGTCGGAAAACAGCACAGAGCGTAGCTGGTCGCTTTTCTTTTTGATGATCTGGTTTCCATTAGCCTGTGAGCTCCTTCAACAGCAACCTGCCCTCCCGACAGCCGGTGCCGGGTCCGTGCCTGTGTTTACCCGGGTGCCGTCAGGTTCCAGCGCGGCGCTGGGCCCGGGCACAGGTACATCACCCTGCGCAGAGGAGTGGGGTGGAACAGGGCTACGGAGGAAGGTTGGAGAGGCTGAGCGTAGCAGCAAGCCAAGGACAGGCTGCCTGCCTGTTGTTACGTGCACCTCTGCTCCGCTCCCAGCAACGCCCAATTCCCAGCACCAGCCAGAGGCAGAATGTGAGCGCAGACGAGAGCTGGGCGACTCTCCCAGCTGCGGTGCTTGAAGGCAAAACAAGGTGAGCTGAGGACTCGGCACGCGACTGGGGCACAGCAGCTCCCCGACGTGTTCGCCTCCTCGGGTTCTTGCAGGAGCACCGCGTCTGCTCCCAAAGTGCCTTTGGAAACTGCTGGTGCTGAGGGTGGCACGGGCAGCGTGGGAAAGTTACGGGCATCCCCCGCCTGTCCAGGAGAGGCTGCAGCGGGAACGCCAGCCCGCAGAACTCCGTGGAGCTCTTGAAGAGCCTTCAAGGCTTTCCCAAATGCCTGGTTTACAACAAGGTGAAAACTTGAGGGTGTGGAGGCATTTTGGCCACCCAAAATGACCTTTCTCCTTTCCTCATGTGAGTCACTCGGATTCCAAGCCGAGACCAGCCTGAGGCAGGCACCGTTCTTCCTCGCCCTCGTCCTGGAGGAGGGAAAGGCTCCCGAATTAGCGGAGGGGGGATAAGGCATCATCCTGCCCCGTGTCTTCTTGCGCTGTTGGACCATGCCATTGCTGAGCCCTGTCTGCACGGTCCACAAGGGGAGCATGGAATAGCAGGGCCTCCGGTGTCTCCAGGTTATTCATGCCAGGGGCTGGGCAATACGTGCAAGAGACAAAGTAATGGGTAGGGGTCTTTCCTTCTAACACACCCCAGCACCGTTCTGCACCCTGAGGTCCTAATCCGTGTCTGCAGTGCGGGACAGCAGCAGTAGCACCGTGCTCCTCTACCCGTCGGTGAGTCTCCTTCCAGTCTCTTTACTGCTTAAAATTGCTGAATTAGCTTCAACAAACTGGTACCGGAAAGATAAAGTCGCTAAATCCCACACATGCTCATCTCGATGGATTTTAATTAACCTTTTCCCTGCAGCCCTGCTCTGTAATCCAGGCTAATTGCCGCAGGGATTAAAGCCTGGCGCTGCTGTCCAGGAGCCAGCGCGGACCTTAGCGGCGTATCTGCTGCCTGCGCCTCCAGCTGGGAGCCATCTCCTCCTCCTCAGCCGTTCGGAGGAGATAAACTGCCTCTGCACCAAAGATTTAGTAATTTGCGGAGCTGCTGTTGCCGCTTTCTTGCGTCTGACACGGAGTTCTTGTTTGAGATAAATCATGGCATTTCTTCCTGAAGACCCGTGCGCGGTCAGGGAGTGCACTGAAATACAGCCGCCTCCTCGCACCCTCCTCTTTTTTTTTTTTTTTTTTTTTTTTTTTGGTGTTGCATTTTTGTTTTCCCCACATCCGATTACAGCATTGCCCCCGGTGCTCCCCGTAGCCGGTACCCGAGGTCCGATGGATTGTTTCTGTTGGGGGAAGAGGCCGACGAGGGCATCGGCTGTTTCTCGGGTGAGCCCCGTGTCCCTGCCGATGAGGACACAAACTCCGGTTTCCTTAGGCAGCCCCGGAGTTTCCCTACCCAAGAAGCCAAATCCTGCTCCTCTGGCTGCGTTTGGGGTTTGTGCCTGCCTCGCCGGGCTTCGGCCGCTACTTGCTGCCCCATCCCTGCCGGCACGGCGGAGTGCCCGGGCGCGTGGGCTCGGCGTGCTCCATCCTGGCATGGCGCTGGGTGGCTCGGTGTCAGCCACCCTCCTCGGAAGAGAAGCCTGTATGCTTCTCATTTTCTTTCTTTGGCATATTAATTTCAACCAGATTTTGTCAGCTCTCCAGTAGCTCAGCGTGCCGCAAACCGCATCTGGCAGAGCAGCGCATAGATTTTCGGGTCTTTGTACTGCCAAGACGTGCATCAGGGGCAACGTGACCCTGTGCAGGGATGCTCTGTCCTGGCCCCGGGGGGAGGCTCCTGCTGCCTCCCGGATTATCCGCCGGGGTGAATCATTCCCTGGCGAGCCTCATGCGCGCCTGGGCAGGCTGGAGGTGCCGCTGCTGGGGGCGGCCGGTGGACCTGCCCCGGCCCCGGGCCAACGTGCCACCCCTGATCCACCACGGGTCCCACTGGGAAGTGCAGCCCTTGCCTCTTGCCTCTCTCCGTGCTCTGTTGCAGGGAGAGCAGCCCTGGGCTGCGGGACGGACCCTGATGTTTGGGCACGGCCGGGCGAGGGCCAGCCCACGGCTCCGCAGCCTGAGAACCAAAAGTGACTTCTCCCCACCCGAAAATGCAAACTCTGCATGGGAGAGGCAGGCAGTCGGCAGAGCATCCGCCCAGGAGGTGCCTCTGCTCGCACCAGAGCTTGAATTTGGTTTGGCAAACTGCACAGTTGCGTTGTTTCCAAAGACACAGACCCAAGATTTCTTGGGGGTGTGTGTGACACTGCTGCCCTCCCGTCAGGGCTGTGAAGGATGGGAGGTTGTATTTTGGTCACACCATCGTGTAGCGTGGGTCCAAAAACCTCTCTGTTACTGCAGAAGGAGCGAAGCGAAGCTGCAGGAGGGCAAAGGGGCCGTGGTGGGTTCCGTGGGAAGCGGGCACGGGGCAGGGGTGGGTGCTTCCGCAGCGGGGGCGCGAGGAAGGAGCGGGCGCTTTCCCGGGCCGAGGTGGGACGGGGCAGAGGGGGGGCTTTGGGGGGGGGGGGCCCTCTGAAACGGCAGAGATTTAGGGGGTGAAAAATACAAAGGGGGAAGAAGAGAGAGATGTAGAGAGGTGTTGTTTGTGAGTCTGAGTAATGGGGTGAAGGGAAGAAGTTTATTCAACACATCACTAACGTCTTTGGACGGTAAATTCTTGATGGTTTCAGATTAGAGGTGAAGGGAAGCAGTGGAACGGTCATTTAAATTCAGACCAAAGAACTTTATTACTCTCTATAAAATCTTCACAAAGCTCAGTTTTCCTGTTCTTGAGCTGAACGGAGCCAGTTCTGCCCATTAACAGCTAGTTCTGCCCATGGAGATGGTTAAAAAAAAAAAAGAAAAAAAAGGAAGGAGCAGCAGAAATGCAAAGGATGAAACGTGGCCCAGCTCTGCCCTGCGGGGAAGCTGCGCCAGGCTCCCGGGAGCTCCCTGGGAGACGACGGCATCCGTCGTTCCTCCACGCAGGACGGAGACCTGACCTTCCTTCTGGCCCTGGGCAGCTGCGGGGGGGCCGGTGCCGTTCCCTGGCGCCGGGGGCAGGGGTGCCGTCCTCCTCCGGTGAGCGATGGCTGGACCCTGGGCAATGCCCTCTCGGAGGTGTCAGACCCCAGCACCCACGTTCCAGCCCCGTGGGTTTGCCGGGGAGCTGCAGGGTTCGGGGGCTGCCCGCAGCCCTTTTTGGGGGGGGGGGGGGGGGGGGGCCCCCCGCGGGCCCCCCCCCCCTCCGCCCCCGGGGGGAGCGGGGGGGGGGGGCGGGGGGGGGGGGGCGCCCCGGGTGGGGGGGGGGGGGGGGGGGGGGGCACGCGCCCGGCGAGCTCGCTGCCCTGCTGCCTGCGTAGCGAACGTGTCGGGGACCCGGGGGCTCTGCAGCAGCCGAATCGTGTAAAGCCTTCGCAGAAGAAAATGATTTCATTTGAGCTAGGTTGCTTTGACAGGCATCTCGGATTCATGCCACAGCGTTCCCCCCCCCTCCCCTCCCCATCCCGAAAAGCTGGTTTGAATTTGGGTTACTCTTAGGAGAGCATCAATTAAAGCTTGTGTTTCACCTCAAAAATCTGTTCATTTTCCTTCCTTTAAAAATTAAGCCTCTTGGGAAAAACAGGAAGAAAATACCAAAACCTTCTAAAATGCCCAGAGAAGGAGTCCACAATCCACTGCATGGGCAAAGGTCTGGCGTTACAGAAATGGTCATTTCATAGAATCATAGAATCATAGAATCACAGAATGGTTTGGGTGGGAAGGGACCCCCAGAGGTCCCCCAGCCCAACCCCCCTGCAGGAGCAGGGACACCTTGAACCACATCAGGTTGCTCACAGCCCCGTCCAACCTGGCCTGGAATGGTCCCAGGGATGGGGCCTCCACCCCCTCTCTGGGCAACCCCTGCCAGGGTCTCACCCCCCTCATTGTACAGAATTTCTTCCTTAGATCTTTTTCCTGCGGGATTAGTGAAGACTGTAGCTGCAACGGGGAGCCTTGTACAGCCGCCGCAGCGGGACACCAGAAGTCGGGATCAGCGGGTTCGCTGGACATCACCAGGACAGAAGGGGCAGAGGGCCCGTTCCATGCGCTCTGATCCGTTGGTTTTAGCTTTGTAAGCACGGAGAAGCCTTCTAATGAAAAGTATGCTGAGAAAACAAACACTTTTATTATTGCTGTGTAGCTCGGAAACGGTGAAACAAGCATCCCACTTCGCTTCCCGCTTCTTCCCCGAGCCAGTCCGCTCGCCTGCCGCCAGCTGATTTTGTTGGCAATTAATCGGATGCCAATTAATGTAAAGTTTTAGCGCTGGCTTCAGTCACGGTTGCATTCCTCCTTTCCCGGTGGTTTGGGATGCGCTCTGCCCCCCCGGCGGGAGCCGTAGCTGCGGTCGGGTGGGAGCAAGCTGGCGGAGCGAGGGGGGAGCTGGGCGATGCTCCGGGCCGGGGCGCGGGTTGGGGCGCTGGGGCAGGGTGAGGCTGGGGCAGGTTTTTGCACCGCTGGCTTGCAAAGACAGGGTCCGGGGCAACGCCCTGCCGTGATTCATGATTCATGGAGGAAATGTTTCTTTATCTCACTGGTAACAGTCGTGGAGGAGCCGGCGCTGGTTCGCGGCTCAGCTTGGCTCCGCTTGCGTGACCTGGCTGCGCCCGCGGGCTCTGCCCTCGCGTCGTCCCCGCCGTGGTCCTGCGGCGCCAGGAGCGTGCGTCCCGCACCGGCTGCCAGTCCCGTGTATTGGGTGGAGCAGCACAGGGCTGTGCTTTCCATCGGTGTGTGCAAAGGGGTTGGTAACACCCCAATGTTTTGGCTCCTGCTGAGCAGGGCTTGAACAGCATCCAGGCTGTGCCTCCGATATTCCCCCCACCACCACCCCCAGCAGTGGGTTGGAAGGGGGCAAGGTCTTGGGAGGGGACGTAGCCAAGACCCCTGAGCCAACCCAACCACAGGGATGTTCCATACCATGTGACGTCAGCTCAGATATAAAAACTAAGGGAAAAGGAAGAGGAGGGGGGGCATTCATCTTTTGCGATGTACAGGAAAACAGCAGGAATTAGGGAACTGTTCAGCTCCATCCACAGACACCCCTATTATTTCTGAGCCATATGAAGCTGTCTTATGTCTCAGAAACTTGGAATTCCCTTTGACAAGCTTCTGATGCGCATCTTCGTTAGCACCATGTAGCTGGGTGCTCCAAGAGTTTTACATTTCTTCTTGGTTCTGGAATTTCTTCCCAGTGCTTAAGGGCAACTTAAGGTCTGTGAAACGGGAATGGATCTCCCTTTCTGTAACGCACTGCTGCCTACCGCCCCGGTTTTGGAGCTTTGACAGTAAAACGTAGCGGGGGTTTTTTACCAAGAGCTCACGGGGTAGTTCCCACTTCAGCCCTTGAAAGATTGCTCAGCACTGGGCAGAAGGTTTTTCTGGCTCCGAGACTGTCTTGTGTTCGAGGGCATGTGCTTTCACCAGGAGGAATGGATGGGCACGGTTTTACTGGCCAAGTGGACTCCTTGTTGTGGGAATGGCCACCTTGGTTCTTCTGGGCTCGCTCTGGTGGTGGAGCCGGGAGGAGAGGGCTGGGGAGCTGCGGTCAGAGCCTCACGTCTGTAGCCTGCCTTTTGTATTTGGGGGCCTGGTTGGACTTCGTCATGTTCTTAAGCATCATACGCTTATGAACAAATCCTTGCTAGGCGTGCAATTGATCCACCGTACTTTCTCCAGGTATTTACGTGTTTCCTCTCTCGTCTCCGGTGATGCGCAGCCATTCCCAGCATAGCTCACCGCCTGGCACCCCAGATTTTGCGGCTTTGCAGCAGCAGGGCAAGTGAGTTCCAGGCAGAAATGGTGTGAAATGTGTTAAATGCTTTGCGAGGTGCAAAGCACCTTTGGCACGGGGCTGAGCTTCCGTGCCGCCGGAGGATGAGGCGCTCGGTGGGACGAGAGCGCCCGCCGCGGCGGCACCGAGACCTTGGACTTGGCCGCTTCGTGGTGCTCCCCCGCGCTTCGGTCTGCACCGTTAGGTGTTTGCTGTCACTGCCCGTGGGAGTGACGGAAGGAATAGCCCAGCCTAACGCCAGCGCCTAAAGAGAGAGGAAGTGCAAAATTTTAATGAATCCATAACGTTAGAGCGAACGGGAACAGCGACCGGCGCGAGGTGAACAGCACGCAGGATGGCTTGTGGTGACTGACAAGAAGCTTTTTTTCCCTGATTGCAAGAAATTCCTTAAACAGCTCGACTGATTAAACACCGCGAAATGGCAATCTCGTTCCCTCTGCATTTGTTCCTCAAATCTGGACTCGGTCAACGGAGGATAAATAATCCTGACTTCGGATCCCATCGTGCCCGCTCCTCTGAATTTTCTTCCCTGCTTGCCTTTTCTTTTGCAGATGTCGACGAGTGCCAGGTCCACAACGGGGGCTGCCAGCACCGATGTGTGAACACCCTTGGATCTTACTATTGCGAATGCAAGCCAGGCTTTCGCCTGCACACAGACGGCAGGACCTGCATTGGTAAGCCACACTTTTCGATTTCTTGAGACCCTGTAATGCTCCGCAGCCCTTTCTGTACCTGCACCCGCGTGGCGTTGCCCACCCACCGCCCGCGTTGGCTCACCCACTCGCAGCCGTCCTCTGTGCAGGGGTTTGGGGTGACGGTGACGGGTTGCCTGTGGTTCTCAGGGTCCTGGTCTTCCTCCCTAACGTTTGCTGTTCTTCAGTGAGGCTCCTTCACCGTTCCTTATTTTATTCTGGTTCAGGAGAAGTAACTTCCAGCGCTTTGGTGCTTCTGCTGTCGATACAGGGTGCATCAGAGACGGCATTTGCAGAACAAATGCATGAACTAGGTTATGGAGAGGCTCGAGCCAGTCTTCATTTTTACCTCAACTATTTCCTCGGTCCACACGGGAGGCACCGGCTGCGACAGACAAGTGCAAATAGACACGGCCGTGCGTGGAACCGTGGCCACGATCACCCCGACAGCCTCCTCCCGGGGATGTTGGTCGTGCGTCCGCTTGGATGCTGCGTGTCCAGACGGTACAATTCAGATGCCAGGTCTGGCCCGCAGCTGATTTCTGGGCCAATTTCTTGAAATATTGTTGTTTGCCTGCCCTAAACTAGAGGCTCAGAGACACCGGGGTGGAGCTTGGAGGCTGCCTTCCAGCATCTGCTGCTGCTGTTGTTTTTATTAAACCACTTCTCCCTCACAGCTTTATTTTGACACATTTTTCCATTTTCGAGGGGTATTTCCGTACAAGTGGAAAGAATTCCTGGGCGATGGTATTGCAAAGGCCATTTGCTGTTTTTTTTTCTCAGAACATAGTCACGTTCCGGGGTTTGCTCAAACCGACTGTGAGAGCCCGTGGGGTCCAGTTGGGAACGGTGACGTGAGCAGAGGAAGAGCCACCCAAGGAAGCAGCACCCACCGTGCCCGGGGCAGCACATGCACCCACAGTGGCACCCACGCTGCCCGTGGCGGCGCCTACGGGGCGAGTTCGCCCGTGTCGTGCCTGGGTCGTGTGAGCACCCTGTGTTTTGGTCCACAACGCCAGAAGGGGAAGGATGGCAAAAAAAAGCAAAAGCCAGCCCGTCCCAGCCCGCTGCTCTAGCACCCAGCGCGTGACCGCGTGTTCGTGGCTCTGCGTTGCTATCATTTGCGTGGAAGCGTGTACGTGGGCTGCCATTAATAATTTATAATGCCTTTATAAAGTGTAGCTCCCTCTTTTGTGGTGCAGAGTGATTCTGCCGCCTCTGCCTCGGAGAATAAAGCATGAGCCAGCCATCGGGAAGCTCTGGCCTTCTCGGCAGGGTCAGCCCCAGAAGGTGAAATGATTCCCAGGATCACTCTAGGGAGGAATCCCTTCTTTAAGAGCAGTTTCCATCCTTTGCTTTCGTATAGGAAAGATGGGGAAAATCTTTTTAGTAGGGCCAGCTATGTTAGGACAAGGGGTAATGGTTTTAAACTAAATCAGGGTAGGTTTAGGCTAGATATAAGGAAAAAATTCTTTACAATGAGGGTGGTAAAACACTGGAACAGGTTGCCCAGAGAGGTAGTGGAGGCCCCATCCCTGGAAACATTCAAGGCCAGGTTGGATGGGGCTCTGAGCAGCCTGATCTAGTTAGCAGTGTCCCTGCTGACTGCAGGGGGGTTGGACTCGATGACCTCTAGTGGTCCCTTCCAACCCAAAACATTCTATGATTCTATGATTCTATGATTCTATGATTCTATGATTCTTCAGGCTGACGTGTGGCTGCGATGTGCGGAGCCTCTCCGGGCTCGGGGCAGGCAAGGCTCCCCGGCTCCGCGCCGCGCCTGCTGAGCGCTGCAAACCTGCTTTGCATTAAACTTTTGAGCGAGTATTTGCCATAATGTGCGCAGCGTCGGGGTTCCTCTGCCAAAATTAAGGGGGTCTCTAGCCATGAAACCTGAGCTACTCCGGGAGGAACTGGGGCAGTTTGGGGAAGCTCTGGGGAGCGGGGCTGGCAGGGGCTGCTGTCGGCTCAGCGGTGCCTGTGCCCTGCGAGCCCCAAAGCACACGGGGAAGCAGATGCAGACCGGGCAGGGCGAGTGAAAACTCTCGCTGTGTAATTGTCCAGTACTCTTTCTAAAATAACAGCAGAGCAGACCTGAAAACCTGGCTTTCTCGCTTCAGGACTGGTGGCTTTTGTTCTTTACACTTTTGTGACCGAAATGGGCACATGTGTGCGTATATACCCCACCTTCCTAAGAGCTCTGTTCTAACCTACTAAGCCAGGGTGGGAGCAAACCTATTTTTCTTGTAAAAGCTCAGAACAGAGCACAGACCTCGAGGTTACTCCTCTGCCGGCGTTTGTGGCTGCTCTCTATGCACCCAGACGTAAGGGTGCCCTGTGCCATGGGGGCCCCGTGCCACGGGTGCCCCGTTTGTTGTCCCTTTCCTGGTGGGCAGATTTCTGCCCCTATGGATTCTGTACGGTTCTTGGTGCCAGAGCCTGGTGGCTGTCCCCGTGCCCGCGGGCTGCACAGCAGCAATCACGCGCAGCGGCTCAGCGTGACCCGGGTTGAGGTTACAGAGTTCTGAGTTGCATCAATACGGGCAATTTGTGCCCATGGAACAAGCCCACCCCACAGCAGGGGCCGGGCAAGGGACGTGTCCCGCCTGGTGACAACGGGGAGGCCACCGAGGGGATGCTCTCACCCCGGTTGGGTCGCTGCAGCGGGATGCGCTCTCCGGTTCGTTGCCTTTGCCGACATTCGGCCGGCGAGCCCCCGAGCCCGGCAGCGGCGTGACGTCCGTCCGGGCGGCTTTCCGTGGGTCCCCTCAGAGTAAACCCAGAGCCTTGAGCGCGTGCTCGCTTTCTGTGGCGTTTTCACAAGTACATGCAAGTGGTTCTTTCCTTTAGCGCTCGGTCTACGTAAATATTTACACTGCGAAGTCAGAGGCTCTGCTCCGACTTGATCTTGGAAATGGCCGGGGCTTTCCTGAGCCAGCGTTCCTGACAAGAGCTACCAGGCAGCGCTCGCGGGGCGCTCGACGCCCCCGCCCTTCGCACCTCAGCTTTCCTGTTTCGGGAGAGCTTTCCCAGCATCCCTGGGGAAGAAGAACGGATTTTTCCCTCGCTAAACGCCGCGCTTACGGCCGGCTGTCGCAGGGAGGTGGAGCAGCGCGCCTGAGCGGTGGCAGGCAGCGTGAGCCCCGGCAAAGCCGTGGGTGTGTTGGGGTGCCCGGAGCGGGGTCCCCCCAGGGCTGGAGCAGCTCTGCGGTGCCTCGGAGGCCGAGTGGTCGCTGCCTGGAAGGGGGGCACGATGGCCCCTCATTGTGGGTGCGGGTAGAGAGCTCAGCTTCTGCCCGGGGGTGAACTGCTGCGTGGCTCTTGCGTTGGTCGGCACCTACGGAGAGATCGGTCGTGGCGAGTTTGGGCAAGCGTCCTCCGTGGCAAGGAAGTGGTGCAGAGGCGTCGCGGTGCCTGGCAGCTGCCTTCTCGGGCTGAAGGTGGCAAGAGGAGGTGGGTTTTGCTCAGGAAGACCTGAGCTGAAGGTGGCAAGAGGAGGTGGGTTTTGCTCAGGAAGACCTGAGCCACCTTGCTTCACTCCTGTGAAGTTTCAGGCACTGACTTGACTTCAAGATATTTTTTTTTTTTTTCCCCCTCCGTGGTTCTGAGGGATTAGGTCAACTGATAAAAGCTGCGTTTCTCTTGAGGTCGGGATATCCTCTAATTTTGCTGGATAAGTAAGATTCAGTGCTGGTAAAACACAAAAAAAAAAATCGCCACTAAATACAAGGAATCTGATAGGAATAAAGAGAATTGGGGAGAGCTGCTCTGCCCGCTGGTGCTCTGGGCCAGGGCTGCGGGGACGCTTGCGGCTTCCAGCTGGGCCGAGCACGGCGACGTGAGCAGCGCTGCAGGCCAGAAGGCATAAAAAGACTGTTGCCCTCAAGTTTCTAGTTAAGGTCTGCAAAACCGTGGATCTAATTCTTCAAATGTTTTCCAATCGCCACAAAAGCCACAAAGGCTTCAATTAATCAGCAGCACCGCCTGGAGCGGGAGCTGCAGAATTCCCCTGCGGAGCCGGTGTTAACCCCGGGCGCGCAGGACGGGGCGAGGAGCTCAGCTCCCGAGGGGTGGGCTCAGGGCGATCGCTCCTTTTCCACCTACAACTCCGGGCTTGCGATGGAAAGTCAAAGCCTATTTTATTCCTGAAGACGTCAAAGAATTGGAAAATGGGTAAAATCTTTTGCTACTTTTCTTTTGATGGCTTTGCACCCCTGGTAGGTGCTCGCACCTTTGTGCTTGGTGTTGTGGACGATAAAGCAGGGCACGGTGCAGGGACAAATGAGCACAAGTTTTCAGAAGCCACTCGGGCACCTCTAAAAGTGATTTCTGATGCAGCGTGTTGCGGTTTTGGATAAAGGGCTGGTTAGATTAGCGCTTTGTAGCGTTGGAAGAAATATTTTGCCTTTAAAAGCATTTTTCTTTGAGGGTGTTGGTGCCTTTTACAGCACGCGCAGAGCTTGGCTCTAAGCACAGCCCAGCAGGGGGGTCTTAAATCTCATCCCTGACGTTGCCTGGGGGACCAAGGGCAGTCGGTGACAGCAGGCCCCCGGCGTCCCCTCGCGCTTGCAGCTCGGGATCCCTTCCTTCGCGAGAGCTACGCCTGCCCCGGGGAGCGAGGGGCTCCGAAAGCCCCGCGGCGGGGGGCAGGAGGGGAATAGAAGCTTAGGGCCAAGGTCAAGGTTTCAGCTTGGGGTGGCAGGAGCCGGCCGTGGGCTGCACGCGCTCCAGGGTCAACGTCCACCCGCAACCGCTCTGCTGGCCACGGCTCGGGGGAGCAGAAAAAGGGATAAAGCCCCCGTCCCGTGTCCCACGCCACGCCGTGACTCTCAGCCCCTGTTGATGCTTTGGGTGATCGTCGGCTCAGTCGTGCAAGATTCTTTTATTGCGTCTTTGGTGTTCACAGAGAGAGAGTCACCGACGACTTTAGTGCGGATGGGAGGGAGGGAAAGAGCAGACATTCCTACCGAAAGTGAAACAGAACAAAGGGAGTCGTTGGACGTCCTGAAATTACCTCTTGCTTTATCAGAACCACATGGGCAGGAGGCTGACATCTTCAGGTCCTTCTCCACTCTTTCAGCAGAGGGATGAAATCCAGTCCAAGGCAAAGAATTTAATGGGAGCCAATTGCTTGTGTTGGCCTGCAGAGTCGAGAGCTGGTCCGTATTAGCGCATAACATGTTTCTGGAAATCGTCTGAGGTTAGAATAAATCGGTTGGGGATTACACGGTGTAGCCCTATTTACATTAAGAGTACTTCAAATGAAGAAAGCTCCCATAGAGCAGCGATTTGTATCCGTAAAGGTTGCTGTGGGCTTGAGCTCTGTGCCCGGAGGCTGCACGGGCTTCGGGGAGGTTTTCAGTTCACGCGCATCGTACAGACAACTCGCGCGCTTTAGGAAATTTGCCCTTTTCCTTGTCCGGCGGGGCGCTCCTCAGCTGTTCCGTAGCACCGGTGGTGCCGTGTGATGCTGCAGAAGGGAACGTCCTGCTCAATCCCAGTGGCTTCGCTGACGGTTACTTCTAAAGTATTAGCTCGCTGCTGCTGGGGGCCAACTGCTGGATCCGAGGGGTCGGGATGGGAGAGAAGAGCGGTCGGAGCGGAGGAGCCCCAGTCAAACCAAGGGAAGCGTTGCCACCAGCTCGCTGTGCCCCTGGGCTGGGAGGGGGCACTGCTGGGCTCCCGGGGGGGGGGCAGTTGTAGCCATGGGGCCGGGTTCAGCTCCCCCCGGTTGGCAAAGATCGGCTGGAGGGGGCAGAGCTCGGGAGGCTCCGTTGTTAAACCGACTCCCGTGGCAGGCTGCTGCTTCCCAGACCGGCTTCCCGGGTGCAACCAGTAGGAACATGTCCTTTCCATCCCTTTTTAGCTGGTTCCCGGGCTCGAGAGGGTCAGAACGTAGACGCCAACATCTTCCAGCAGCACTGCTCTCCCTTCAGACCGAGGGGCTGGAAGTAACGTCCCTCTTGCAGACGCTGAAATATCATCTGTGGAAAATCTGTCTGAGCTTTAATTACAAAAAGCTGTGGGATGTACAAGATGACACTGGATTTGGCAGGGTCGTCACAGAAATGTTAAGCTAGGAAAAGCATCTGGGAATGGAAATATTTTTAGAGTGGCTCTGTAAACAGAAAAAAAAAAAAAAAAAGAGCAGTAATTAAAACAAGGCCAACGGTGAGGTCTACTGGCTGTTCCTCTGCGAGAAGCCAGCTAAGGAGACCCAGAATTAGAAGGCCCGTGCTTCGATGGAGGCACCCCAAACAATTTAAACGTTTCATTCGTTTCGCCTTATTATTCCTGAATCTTAAATTGAATTAGCTCGTATCTCAGCAAAACTGCGGTGCTGCATGAGCACCCCTGCCAGCCAGCGCGCCAGGGGCGGCTCTGCGGGACGCCGCAGGATGCGATGGCTTTGCTCGCTACGTCGCGCCCGTGCCACTCGTGCTGGACGGCTCACGAGCCCCGTAGAGCCCGTCGTGCCAGCCACTTCTTCCCCGTGCATAAATCTCTTGGCAGAGAAGAACTTCTGGTTCCCATTACCCGTGGTGGTCTGGAACGTACCCGCGATGGCTGAGACAAGAGCGTGTGCTGGCCCCTTCGTCATCCCGTGCAGTCGCAGAACGGGGAGGCTCCGAGGGGGTTCTTAGTCCTGAGGAGGACGTTTGCTAGCGCCTAAGCTGTACTAAAGAAACACAAAATGCTCCGCAAGACCCCTGCGCTCTCACTGCTTCACCTTCTGTGCTCTCCTAGAGGGCTGCAAACAGCGCCGGGCGGGATCTGCGTGCCGTTTTGGCACACGGTTGCACTTCAACGCCTTGGCCAAGGAGGACTCGCTGGAAGGGGAGCGTGTCTCCTCTTGGTCGGTGTCTGTGCTCCACCGGAGCTGCTCGTGGTGGCCCAGAGCTGCCACATCCCCTGCGTCAAGTGCCTGGAGCTTCCTCTGCCATTGCAAAGCTCCATCCCTACACGGCTACCATGGGGCATCAGGTGGCTACCATGCCTCAGCGCACGGTTCAGTGCAGCCCGGAGAGATGCCTTGATCTTCTTGTGTGTAGGAATAACGCTTCTGGAAGGCCTGCTGTATCCAACCTTCCAGAATTTCTGTCTGCTTAAATTTTGTACAGTAAAGAACCTGGACGTTAGGTTTCTCCCCTCTGAAAAGCTGCCTTCCAGAGGTCCGCAAGGCGGGCAGTTATTTAGACTGCAGACCCGTACGAGTAACTGCACACTGGGAGGTTATTTTAGACGTAAGATGCGTTGGCTTCTTGTACGCTGGCCCAGTACTTTTCCCGTGCGAAGGAATGTTTTGGCAGGCATTAGCAGTGATTTACTTCTTGTTAAAAACCCCACTCTAACAAGCACATTATTTACGGGTATTTTTGAATATATGTTCTTAAACACTTCTTTAATATATCAGAATGTTTTAAAACGACCACCCATCTCTGCTAAAGCTTGAGTGCTGTAACTCCAACCCGTAACTTTTCCGGAACGTCGAGTATTTCTGTTGTTTCCTTCCAAGTGGATTAAAGGAAACGTCATCAGCACAACTAACATAAACTGATAGCTCTTGCTCCAGCCTCGTGTTGTGCATGGCAAATACTTTGACCCTCTCAAGGCACTTTTATTCCCCCAAATGTTGTTTAGTCAATTAGAGGCATACGTCGGGACGTTGGTTTTTAAAAGCTTGAAGTGGGAGTGCTGCTCAGCTCTGAGTCATGCCTATTTTTTGCAGGGGAACTGTTTGCAGAAAAAAAAAAATATGAGTATACAGTTTTGCCTTTTATTTTCCTCCCATTTTTCACCAACGTACAAGAGAGGCTTAATCAAATCATCTTGAGTACCTTGTCTATAGAAAATACTCTCCTGACTACTCGGGCAACCTGTTCCAGGGTTTCACCACCCTCAGTGTAAAGAATTTCTTCCTTAGATCCAGTCTAAACCTCCCCTGCTTCAGTTTCAAACCACCCCCCCTTGTCCTGTCCCAGCTGGCCCTACTAAAAAGCTTGTCCCCCCCTTTCCTCTGGGCCCCCTTGAAGCCCCGAGCGGCCGCACTCAGCTCTGCCCGCAGCCTCCTCTTCTCCAGGCTGAACACCCCCAACTCTCCCAGCCTGGCCCCAGAGCAGAGGGGCTCCAGCCCTCGGAGCATTTTAGTAGCCCCTCGGATCATTTTAGTAGCCCTCCCCTGGCCCCGCTCCAACAGGTCCATGTCCTCCTGGTGCTGAGGGCTCCCGAGCTGGACGCAGGGCTCCAGGGGGGGTCTCCCCAGAGCAGAGCAGAGGGGCACAATCCCCTCCCTCCACGCTGGCCACGCTTCTCCTGATGCAGCCCAGGGCAGGGTTGGCATGCTGTTGTCACTTACCGAGAATCTGTCGTGGTGAGGAATCTCTCAACCTCGGGGAGTGACCTCGAGAGGTGTCCCTGCTCCCGGGGAGATCCTGGCGTGCAGCCGCTGCCGTGCGGGAGAGCTCCAAGGGCTCTGGGGCTGCTCCCTATTGATGGGGGTCAGAGAATTGGCTCATGGACACATCTGGGTCCTGACCACTGTGCTTAGGTGGGCACGCTCCACAGTAGCCCTTGGTGTTGTTATCTGTCTCCTCCGCATCCACTGGGCGCATCCTTCAGGACCAGACACAGCCCAGACATATCCATCACCGCCGCCACGGGTGGTTATCACTCGGAAGCGGTCAAAGGAGGGGGGGGAGTCAGAGATGAGGGGGGAGCACAGCGCCACACCAAGGTACCCGCCTGGCTCTGCCTACCGAGCAGATTTTTGCAGCAACAGCTCACGTTTAGCTCGCTTCTCGCTCCCCAAGTTCACCATCAACGCCGCGCTTCAGCGCAGGTTGAGCACGCCCCGGTTGAGCGCGCCCCGGTTGAGCGCGCCCCGGTTTTCGGTGCTCGCCAGCAGCGCCCCGCGTGCGCCATTTGCCCCGGCGCCGTGCCAGCGCCCCGCCGCGGCGCCGTTACTCGTGCCGTGACCGCTCTTGTCTCCTCGCCTCGTAGCTGCGAACACGTGCGCCCTGAACAACGGCGGCTGCGAACACGACTGCGTCCAGGTGACGCTGGCGCAGCACCAGTGCCGCTGCCGCCACCGGTACCAGCTGCGGGAAGACGGCAGACGCTGCGCCCGTGAGTCCCCTCGAGCGCGGCGGGGGGGGGGGGGGGCAGAGCTTCGCTTCGGCCGCTTATTGGGGGGGAGCTGGGGGGCAACGGGGGGCACGCACTTGCGTGCTCCGATGTCCAACAGATCAGGTCGGGGAGCTCCTCTCCAGGAAAAGCTGCGCGTGTTCCATTGCCGTGGGCATATTCTGCAGCTTCTTCTGGAGGGGAAGGAAGAGCCTGAGGAGCGTAGCCAACAAAAATGAAATTGTGGGAAGGCTCCTGGGGAGGCGAAGGCAGAGCGGCGTGTTGCAGCGGGACGGGATCGTCGCCCTCTGCTTGCAGACAGCTTTCTGGCTGACCTGCTCCCGCCTGCAGGGGGGAGAGGGGCTGCCGGGGGCTCCGGAGCAGAAGTTTCATCTCCTCATTCCTAGCAGTTGGCATTGGAGAAGCAGGAGGAGGGAAGCCTTTAGCTGTGAAGTTGCTAAGGGAAAAGGAACAACTGGGGGATCAAAAATGGGTTTCCTAGCGTCCGGCCAGGCCCCGGAGCAGCTCAGAGACTGGCAAACCTCTCGATAGGAGCACGCGGAGCAAAGTTGCCTAGAACTTGCTCTGTCCCCTCTGCGGAGGGACGTGCCCGTGCCAGGTTTCCGCGGGAAGGGTTTTACTCCGACGAGTGCCTGCCCTTCGCAGGATCTCGCGCGGCGTAAACCCTCCCGCCTGGATCTCCATCAGTGAGCAGCAGCGGAGAGTTTCTGTCTGGTGGAGAAGGGGCTTTCACAGGCTGCAGACCTCGTCGCCAGGCATGGCTGCTTGGTGCTCTGGTTCCCCGTAAGCACGATACCGGGGAGAGCTGGGATTAGCATGAAATAACCCTGCCTCTTCTGCTCTGACCTGCAGTCAGGAACCCCTGCGCCGACAGGAACGGGGGCTGCATGCACCAGTGCCACAACCACCGGGGGACAGCCCGCTGCACGTGCCACCCTGGCTACCGCCTGGCGCCCGACAGCAAGGCCTGTGAAGGTAAGCTCTGGGCAACGGGGCTTTCAGGGGGAAAGCCACTGCTGTCTCACGGGGTGACGCGGCGCTCAGTCGTAGGAACTGTCAGCGTTTGGGGGTTTAAGAGAATCATAGAGTCGTCTAGGTTGGAACAGACCTTTAAGATTGAGTCCAACCGTTCCCCTAACCCTGCCATCCCACCCCCAAACCCTGGCCCTCAGCACCTCATCTACCTGTCTTTTAAATCCCCCCAGGGATGGGGACTCGACCACCTCCCTGGGCAGCCCCTTCCAGAGCCTGACAAACCTTTTGGTGAAGAAATTTTTCCCAATGTCCAACCTAAACCTGCCCTGGCGCAACTTCAGACCATTCCCCCTCATCCCATCACCCCTTACCAGGGAAAAAAGGCTGACTCCCCCCTGGCTCCCCCCTCCTCTCAGGCAGTTGTAGGGAGCGATGAGGGCTCCCCTCAGCCTCCTCTGCTCCAGGCTGAACCCCCCCAGCTCCCCCAGCCGCTCCCCAGCAGCCTGGGGCTCCAGCCCCCTCCCCAGCTCTGTGGCTCTCCTCTGGACACGCTCCAGCAAGGCAACGTCTTTCCTGGAGTGAGCGATGCACAAGCGCTCAGCTGAGGTCTGCCCAGGAGCCCTGCTCGAGTTGCCTGGAGCAACACTCGGGGTTCACGTGATCCAATTTCCCAGGAAGCTTTACAGTAATTTGGGACTCTTAACTTGGTTTCTGTGTTGGTCTGGACCCTAGGGAAGGATTCAGGGTGCAAGAAACGGGTGAAAAACTTGCAGACCGTAACAATTGTCCCTTTGAAAGAATGTTTATGGCTCAGCCTGCTTTGCTCATGGGTTGCTCGTCCCTTGCAGATGTGAACGAATGCCTGACCGGGCTGGCCACGTGTGCGCACCAGTGTCTCAACACTCGCGGCTCCTTTAAGTGCACCTGCAAGCCGGGCTACGAGCTGGGGGCCGACGGCAAGCAATGCTATCGTGAGTACTGCTGCAGCCCCCGGCCCCGGGCAAGCGCTCGTGCACCGTCCTCTGCGGGTCGGCGGGGCCGAGTTGCAGCGATCTTTTTGTGTGGCATTTCACAAGCAGGTTGGGGGCTCTTTACTCCCCCACCACGCTAACAAGCTTTGCCTGATCTTTAAAGTTATCAGGAAGCTACTTGTGCTGGTTTAGGCAATTTATTCGGGGCCGTTTGGCTCCAAAGAGGCCAAGTCCTGCTCTTGGGGACGTCATTGGATGAGTTTGGTGGGCTGCAGAAAGAATTAAACGCTATTATTTGAGAACGAGCCAGGTTGCCCAGGCACCTTTGCTCAGCTAACGCCCCTCAGCAGGGACAGTCCGAAGTGGAGTGTTCAGCCCTAGCAGCCCCCGGGCAGATGCAAGCCACCCTGGTAGCCCCAGTGCTGGCAGCTGGTGTTACTGGCAGCCGTGGTGCTCCACGCTGGGAGCCTGCCAAGGGTACGAGGGTGAGGCTTTGCAGGTCCTCAATGGGTCTCGAGAGGCACCAAACTGGGGGCAGCGTGCGGGACTGGTGGCGTGCCGTCTCAGAGCCTAAGCACGCACACACCTTTCCTCCTAGGAACACGGTGCATATTCCGTAGGGAATACCCCCCCCCCCGCTCATTTCATGTGCAACGGCACATTCACCCTCAGCTGCCGGCGGGAGGGGGCATGGTAGCCAGCAAGGCTAACAGAGGACCGGGCGAGGAAGCCAGGGCTCTGCCTAATGAATCTCACCTAGCACCGTGCCTACGCAGCAGGGAAGGTGACCCTTTGGGCCTCCAGCTAGCTGGCCCGCAGGGGACAAAAGGCTTGGTTGTATTGCAGCTCAAGTCTTGGTGTCCCAGGTAAGGCCCTGGTAAGAGACGCCAGCCCCGGGGGGGTCGCTTCTGGCAGCAGGGGCGGTGGAAGCACAAGCCCCCCGCTCAGGATCTGACCTGGCCCCTCCGGCTGTTGTGGCTCACGGCCGCCGCCATCGACAGCACCTCCGCTCCGGTGCCAACTCTGGAATTAAGGAGCCTTCTCCCATGAAAAGGGTTTCTCCCTGCCCCTTCTAGCACATTTCTTCTATGCAAACCCCCCAGTTGTTCTTGCGTTAGTAAGGAAAGGGAAGACAGAGGGACTGTATTCGTGTTGTGAAATCTGGAACGTCACCTCCCACGGCACAGCTCTTGTTTTAACACGCACGGATACACCGGGAAGCATCAAGCTTCCCCTTCTTTCATCCTCCTTGGCTCTGAACGCACTAAAAACTCAAATGTTCTCAGTTTTCCTGCGGTTCAGGACTGAGTCAGAGCTCCATGGTACAAGTTCCTTTTCGTTTAAGAAAGCTTAATTAACCAGGCTGAAGTTAACATAAACTGTGCCAAGCTAAGGAAATCTATGGCTGCTATTGATGTTTGCGCCGACCACGTCAGTGGCGAGCGTGTCTGGCTGTGGGCACCGGGATGCTCCCGTGGGTCGCTGTATTCCGCCGCTGGCATGGGAACAGCTCCGTCCCCGGGAAGCCGGAGCCAGCCTTTGGCTGGTGGCACACACTGCAGCTTGCCGGGGGTGGGAGCAGCCCTGGCTGCAGCCCCGGGGCGTCCCAGACTGCCCAGAGCCTGCTCCACAAGCCTGTCCCTTCGAGGCCACCCGGGGCGTTGCCTGGGATCCATCCATCGCTTTATTTTTATCCCATTGCTTCCCAGCCCAACATGGGCCCCCCTGCAAAATTATTTTCCTCCTTTCCCCGCTCAGCAGGGCTCTGCAGGGGGAAACGCGCCCGCGGGGAGCCGCTGCTGGCTCCTCACCCCTCTGCCTTTTCCAGGGATAGAAATGGAGATCGTGAACAGCTGTGAAGCCGGCAACGGTGGCTGTTCCCATACGTGCCACCACACCAGCTCTGGCCCCCTCTGCACCTGTAACTTTGGCTACCGGCTTGAAGAGGACCAGAAGACGTGCACGGGTAAGGGCAGGGAAAAGGCACCCAGCTTGGCTTTGCGAGCACATCTCGGGTAACCCCGAGGATCTCCGTGGGTTAGCTGCTACGTGTGTGCGCGCTACAGGCAGGTTAAGGAGGCTGGAAACAGATGCAAGTGAAAGGAGATGAGATGTTGCTCTGCTTGAAGACATCCTCAAGTAGACATCCCCGCAGGCCTCCGGGATTCGGGGTTCCTCCCTTGGCTGGGGAGCACGTTGCCAAGGGCGATCGGTTAATGTGAAGCTCCCTTATTTCAGAGGAAACCAAGGATCCCAGCTCAGCCTTTGGCAGTCAGATGAGCAGGCGCTCACCACAACTGGTCCCGGAGTAGTTTTACCCAGTACCGTCCCCACTGCAAAGCTGGATGCGTCCTAACAACCAGCGCCCTTTGGGTTTTTTTTTAGATATCGACGAATGCGCCGATGGTTCTCGCTGCTGTCAGCAGGACTGTTACAACTACCCCGGAGGCTACGAGTGCGCCTGCTACGCCGGGTACGGGCTCAGCGCCGACGGCTGCGGCTGCGATGGTAAGCAACACCTCGGGGTTAGCATCGCTGCCCTGCCTCTAATTCGGGTTTTCGGTGTCTCGCCGCGCTCCCCAGGTTGCGTGCTGTTGGGGCAGCGCAGCGATTCTAAGCCCTGCGCGAGCCCAGCACAACGGGAGGGTAGCAACGGGGCTGCTGGACACAGCCAACTCGAGTCCGGGTACCCCAGCGTGGGCTGGTCCAGGTCTGACCTGGACGGATTCACAGAAATCATTTCATGTTCAGCCCCAGGGGCCAACACTGCCCCCCGTTTTCACCCAAGAGATGCAGGCAAATAAAAGCATCGGTATAAAATACAGCTGAGACAGCGACTCCTGCAAGCTTTTAATAAAGAGAACAAGGAGTTGTCCTACCTGGTTGTGACCAGCCGGGCATTTCTTCCAGTTTCTCCCAGCTCATCTCAGTTTTCCTGCCAGCTCTCTAACGAGTCGCCGCCTTAGCGTGAAGAATTTGGGGCTTTTTTCCTCCTAATGAGTTGTTCTGGCTACCAGAGCTCTCCAGTAACATTGCACAGGTGAAGCCCCAAGTTTACCCACTGGTTCCTACACAACTGGTGGCGGTTGTGAGCTGCAGCCTAGCACACGGTGCTTTGAAGCCCAGGGCTCCCTGAACCACTTAGATCGTCTCACCCCATTTTTAGAGTCAGATGGCTTCACGCAGGGATGCCACCAGCCGCCTTCTGACCTGCAGACAGCAATATATCCGCGTCCCCGAGGGCCTGCTCCCGTTACACTCGAGTGTCCCATGGGGGTTTTTTTTGGTTTTTTTTTTTTCAGATGTGGATGAGTGCTCTTCAAGTAACGGTGGATGTGAACACGTGTGCCAGAACCAGCAAGGGTCTTTCCAGTGCGGCTGCGAGATTGGGTACAAGCTGGCTGAAGACCGAAGGAGCTGCATCTGTAAGCACGGCGCCCGTCGCCGCACGGCGGAGCTGCGGCCCCCCCCCGCCCACCCGGGCCAGGGCCAGCGCAGGCGGGAGCGTGTTAGCCCCGCACGCCCCCTTTTCCAGCTTTTTCCCAGCACTTGCCGCCATTAGCGGTGGAAATGGCTCGCCCCACCGGCAGCAAGCTTTCCCCCGATGGGACCAGGCTTATTTCAGCACTTCCCAGAGAAGCGCGGGGGCTTTGGGCGCAGCTGCGCCCGCAGCGGTGACTCCACGGTAACCAGAGCCCTTTCCGCAGTCACCAGCCTCTGACCTTTTTCCTTAGAAGAAATAATGGATTTTTTTTTTCAGGCAGCAGCCCTTCATCCCGCCACCAAGCACACCATTACCCAACTCAGCAGGGCAGCCCACACCCCACGCGCTCCATGAACGACCCCCAGCAGCATCGCCCGGGTCCCTGGAAAGGTTTTCTGGGCTCTGGAGCCAGGAGAGCAGCACCCAGCATCTCCCCAATCTGGCAAACCCCAGGGGGTCCCCTGCCTTTTACAGGCTCAGCAGCCCTGCCCAGGCTGCCCCTGCTTGCCCTGCTTGCCCTGCTTGCCCTGCTAGCCCTGCTAGCCCTGCTTGCCCTGCTTGCCTGGCCTTAACCCTCGCCTGCCCTGCAAGGGAGGGAGACCTGTACCTGTACCCCATGGCCGCTCTTCCCGAAAGGACAGCCAAGCTGAAATGCATCGCTTAGTTCTGTTAGATGGGCAGGCTTGTTGAATTCTCCAGAGAAGAATTAACTTGCCTGAAAACTCAAAGAATCCGAGCGGCTTCGGTCAGAAATCCAGCCGGGCGAAGGCGGTGGGGTGGGCGCGAGCTCCGTTGCCTGAGAAGCCAGAGCTGTGTGTCGGGGTTAAGAGCAAAGCGTCCCCCGTAGATTTTGAAGCCACTTAGCTGGCCCGTGCCCATTCCAGCCAAAACGAACAGGCAAACAAGTTGCAAACATTTTGGAGGTGTGGAGAGAGAGAGGGGTCAGTGGTGCAAACCGCGCCAGGACAGATGCACCGTCCCCATACAGACGCTTCTGGTTTCCCTTTCTTGTGACAGAGGTTCTGTCCTACCCTTCGCCTCTCGGGGGTCTCCTCTCTTTTCCCGCTCTGACACTGTCCTCTCCGTGCCTGCTTCCCTAGCTATAGAGGACCCTGTGGAAGCTCTGGATGGCCGGCGCCCCGTTATCCGCCCCATCCCTCACGTTGCAATCCTGCGAGATGAATTCACCCAGCTCTTTAACGACGACTACGAAGAAGAGGAGGAGGAGGAGATGGAAGCGCGAGGGGAGCACACACTTTCAGAAAAGTTCGGTAGGCATTTTTGCAGCGCTGGTAAACGGCACGACTTTGCTTGGAAGTCTTCAGAATTCACCAGGCGTGCTGGGTTTATTTGAGTTTGGCGAGCGTAGCCACCAGACTCGCCGAGTGCAGAACCTGGGTGGCAACACAGGCGCGTGTGGCCGGGGGGGCTTCCCTGCCCAAACCCTCCGAGATGCGGGGGCGGCCGTGGGGAAGGCTTTCCAACCCGCGGGTGCCTCTCCTTGCAGTCTGCCTGGAGCACACGTTCGGCCCCGACTGCAGCCTGACCTGCGAGGACTGCCAAAACGGAGGCGCCTGCAACGCGGAGGAGACGGGCTGCGACTGCCCGGCGGGCTGGACCGGCGTCCTCTGCAACCAGAGTGCGTGGGGCGGGAGGGCGGCGGGCGAGGATGCTCTTCCCACCCCTGCTCCGGGGTGCGCGGGGGCAGCGGCCACGCGTGGGGACGGGGCCGTGGCCACCGCTGAGCCTCCCCTCCCCTCTCGCCCTAGCCTGCCCGGCCGGCACCTTCGGCAGGAACTGCAGCCTGGCCTGCCGCTGCCAGAACGGCGGCACCTGCGACCCCGCCACCGGCGCCTGCCGCTGCCCGCCCGGGGTGGCCGGCGAGCTCTGCCAAGACGGTAAGCCCGCGGCTCTGCACGGCGGCGAGGGCGATCCCCTTCCTTCTCGCCGCAGCCCTCGGCACGGCGCGGGGACCCGGCGGGGTGCGGGGTGCCTGCCTCATCGCCAAGAGGCAGGATGGCACCTCCCTGGCCGTTCTCTTTTCTCCCTAAAACATTTTCCTGTAAGGAAATCACAGCAGCGAGTTGCAAGCGATGCTCCCCAGCCTGCGGAGGCAGCCCCTCCCTGTTTCCCGTAACGTGGCAGCAGAGCGCTTGCCCAAATCCCATGAGGGGCTGTTCCACCACCTCTGGTGCCCCTCTCCGATCTTCCAGTTGTGCTTCTCCAAAGCCTTGGCGTGTTTTCCACGGTCTGCCTTATGCTGCTGCCTCCGTAGCCGTTCACCAAAAGCATCTTTCAGCTCTGTCCTTGAGCCATCCCAGTGTGAGTGGCTCTCACACGTCCCTGCTCCGGCCGGCTCCGTGGGTCACCTCATCTTGCATGGAAAAAAGTCCTTTTAATAAGGAAAAGACAGTAACAGGGATTTTTCACGCACAAACCCATGCTCTGGGTTGTAGTCCTTGTCTTTGCGCTGGAAGACCTTTGCGGTCCCTGCTTGCCCCTCGGCAGTGACCGCGGGCTGCCAGCCGTATTCCTCTGGCCGTTCAGCGGGGGGCACAGAAAAGGATGTCAGCCCCTCACCGGTGAATTTACAGAACCGTGGAGGTCTTTCCCACTGCAGAACACCCAAAGCCCTGAACAGTTGTGCCCACGGTAGTTCCCCAAAGCACCACAGGAGGAGGTGGCGCTTGCTGCGGGGGGGTGTCTGTCCTCCCCGGGGGTTAAACTCTGGGGGACATCACCTCAAAGCACAGAGCGAGACAGTAAGAGGTGCAGATGAAATAACTTCAGAGAAATGGCCAGGAGCATCTGGCAACTATTACTGAAGGAGGCGGCCGAAGCAGAATGTAAATGAATGCAAGAGATACCCCAACCTTTTCTTCCTGTAGGTGATTGAGGGGTCCAGAGAAAAACCAGGAAGGTAAGATTAAAATAAACACCGAGGACCCGATCTGTGGTGCCAGGGTGGCATTTCCTCGGCTTGAACTCTCTGCTGCGCCGACCGCCCGGGGAAGGCGGGCGCTGCCTGGGCAGATGATGGCCGGAGCCTTCTGCCACGTGCTGCTCACGGGGAGATCTTCAGCACAGCAGAGAAAGGACGATCATTTCATTAATATTGCATTAAGAGTGCAAATATTAATTTAATTCAATTAAGTTAATATAACTTATCAATAGGAACAGCCTCAGGGATTTCTTTCTCACTTATGAAACCCTTGACTTCCAAGAGCCCCACGGGGTGGATTTCTGGCACAGCCCACGTTACCCTTTCAAGCGGGGTACAGAGCCGTGGGGTACAGAGCCGCGGGGTGCCCCCGAGCCCCTCCTTCGGCCAGGGAGTGGCAGCAAGCGAAAGGCACCGCGCACCACCTCCTCCAGGAGGCTGGAATTCAGCTGGCATGGGGCTCCTGGTCGCTCCCATCCTTTCCTTACCATACAGGGACACGAGCATCGTTCCCGGACAGCAAACAAGCCACTGCACCCTGTGCCCAGGCTCGTTCCTGATGTCACACAGCTTCGGGTTTGCTGTGGTTTTTCCCGTGATCTGCTGGAAATAAAACGACCGGCCAAAATTGCCTCATCTTCCCAGAAAAATCTCTCTCTATTCCTAGGGTGCCCTAAAGGATTTTTTGGGAAGCAATGCAGGAAGAAGTGCAACTGTGCCAACCGGGGTCGTTGCCATCGGATTTATGGAGCCTGTCTGTGCGATCCTGGCTTGTATGGACGGTACTGCCACTTAGGTACGCTTGTCCTCAGCGTTTTGGTGAGGGATGCTGTATTCCCAGACTACAGCCTCTCCAGGTACCATCCCCGGGAGGGGCCAGCGCGTGGTGGCAGAGTTTCTGTCCCCTGCCCCGTGTCGCCTGGCTTGGCGGGCCACTGACCACTTTCCCTCCGTGCCCAGTTTGCCCCAAGTGGGCTTTTGGCCCCGGCTGCTCCGAGGAGTGCCGCTGCGTGCAGCCCAACACGCAGGACTGCGACAAGAGGGACGGCTCCTGCCGATGCAAACCGGGCTACCGTGGCGAGCGCTGCGAGACGAGTGAGTTGCCCAGGCGTATGCCCGGAGAATCCCCCTTTCTCCTCCCGCAGCCCCTTTCCTAGGGGGGTTTCTCGGAGGAAAACCTAGCGTGCTTTCTCGGAGGAAAGCTCCGCTGGCTCTCCGCCCTCCTGAGCCTGTCCCAGCTCCTGTTCTTGGTTAGGAAGGGAGCTCGCTGTCGGGCTCAGCCGCGTTAAGTTGGCACGCAGAGCTCCCGCCCGGCGCCTCGTCCAGCCCGCTGCACCCGGCCGTCGGCTCGGGAGGGTGCTGGCTGGTGCCTGGCGCCGCGAGCGGGGGCTGCCTGCTCTTCCAGGGCCAGCCGAGTGATGCCAGATGTTCTTTCTTTTTAATTTTGATCGTTAACAGGCTGCGACCCTGGCTACTACGGGGACGGCTGCAAGAAGAAATGTAGCTGCGCTCCAGAAGCGTCTTGTGACCATGTCACCGGAGAGTGCTGGCAGGAGTGTCCCCAAGGCTACCACGGGGAGAGCTGTGACCAAGGTAAGGCGGGGGCCCTCTAAAGGCACCCATTCCTCACGTGTACAAGCTTTTTCTTCACCAAACAACATGAAAGGAGTTCCCGAATTCCTCCCGGGCTCTCTCGGAGCCCCGCGCCCACTGCAGTTGATCCGACGAGTGAAAAGTTGCGGTGGCTTTAGAGGCCAGGGTGCAGAAGGCTGCCATCTCTTTAAAGCAGAGCAGCAGGGTTTCTCCTGCATAATGGCTCTTATTCAGAAACGGAGAACAAGGTCTCACTTTATCCTGCCACTCGGGCATCTCTGCTCTTGTAGATGAAGGTGATAGATATCTAGTTATCTTTTCCCCCCGCTTTGATGTCTTTATACTTCCAGGCAATCACTGCCCAGCAGAACCCTGACATATTTTCCGCTCCATTCTCTATTTTATATTGAAACTCTATTTGATCTTCAAGTGGAAAAGAAAATTCTGTATTTCATTTACATGAGGATTTAAACTTCTGCCTCTGTATCAACCTCCTGGAGCGGTTTTCTGCTCCTCACACAAGGGGCCAGCTGGCAGCCTGGTAACGGAACCGCACGGCTCCGTGTGCGCAGCGTAGCACCGAAACTCCGAGGGCGCAGAGTTCAAGGTCCTGGGAGATAATTGGGGTGGCAGAGAGCTTGGCTTCCCTCCAACAAAGGTGTTCTGAGTGAACCTAATGGCAGTGAGTCGTTGGCACGAGGTGGTGATTGCAAAACATGGATTATTCTCGGAAATAATGAACTTCTGCCAGCCTCGGAGCTGATCAAGGGTTGAAAAGCCAAACCCTCCTCTTGCGAGCTGTCTCCTCCTGAATCACACGTCCCCTGGTCGGATCCAACAGAAAATGCAGAAGGTTGAACTCGTGAAGTCCACACTCGAAGACACGCTGCATCAAGAGAAGGCACCCAGCACTGAGGTGTAAGGATGTGATGGTGCCCCTGTACTCGGTGCTGGTGAGGCCGCCCCTCGAATCCTGTGTTCAGTTTTGGGCCCCTCACTCCAAGAAAGACGTTGCATTGCTGGAACATGTCCAGAGGAGAGCAACCAAGCTGGGGAGTGGTCTGGAACACAAGTCATACGAGGAGCGGGTGGGGGAACTGGGGTTGTTCCGCCTGGAGAAGAGGAGGCTGAGGGGAGCCCTCATCACCCTCACTGTAGTGAGGTGGGGGTCGGCCTCTTCTCCCTGGTAACGGGCGATGGGACGAGGGGCAATGGTTTGAAGCTGCGCCAGGGCAGGTTTAGGTTGGACATCAGGAAAAACTTCTTCACCGAGAGGGTTGTCAGGCTCTGGAATGGGCTGCCCAGGGAGGTGGTCGAGTCCCCATCCCTGGAGGTGTTTGAAAGAAGGATGGATGAGGTGCTGAGGGACAGGGTTTAGTGGTGGGATGGCAGGGGTAGGTTAACGGTTGGACTCGATGACCTTAAAGGGCTTTTCCAACCGAGGTGATTCTATGATTCTATTCTATGATTCTATTCTATGATTCTATTCTATGATTCTGCGCTAACTTAGGTTTAGCAAGCGCTCCATCCAGACCCACCCCCAAAGTTGCAGCCATTACCCTAATGAAGCTCCCAGCACACGGTTTTCTTGCGTAACACCACAACTGATGAACACAGCTGCTCTGGGGGGGTCGGGACAAAAGCTGCAGAGGGTCACAGAAAGGTCCCACGCGAGCAAGTGCTCACTGAGCGACCCAGGAGGAGAGGGGCGAGCCGCTCTCGCAGGGCTTGTGCCCCCTCGCAGGGGTCCCGGCAGCCCCGCAGCCCCCCCCGCCCCGAGGCGAGACGCTGCCGCCCCCGAGCCACGCGGCGCCTCGGCAGGCTGGGCCCTTTCGGCCGGGATATTTTTAAAAAGAATAAGAAAGGAGCTCAAGCCTGTAGGGGGGAGTCACAGGAAATAACACAAATATTTGTATAGAAATAGTAGGCTCTTGGCTGTCGTTCGGATCTGGAAATTATTAAAGGGTGAAGACAAACATCTGCCATCAATTAGCAAAGAGGAGGGATAACAAAAACTCCACTGTGTCACTTGAAATCTCCGCGCTGGCGTGCTTTGCCTCCCTGATTTGTGAACGCTGGTGCGTTTGCGTCTGCCGAAGCCTTCCGAAACGTTGGCTTGGGTGGACCAAAGGGACTGCGAGCCTGGAGCTTTTTTGGGAGACTCAAATAGGATTTAAGGATCTGTGGGTCTGAGGCCTTCAGCCAGCACGTCATTAGCTGCCTGTTAAAGGGTGTCCTGGGGTACAAAGAGCAAACCGAGGTGGGGGACGAGTTATTTTGCAGTCGTGTTTGTGGTTTGGAGCCTGGCTTGGCCTCCACCGTCGGGCATGCGATCGGTCGCGCCCCTGTGAAGAAGTATTTGTTGAAAGTAGATAGAAGCAACAGGGGGTTGGACTAGATGACCTCTAGGGGTCCCTTCCAACCCAAAACATTCCATGATTCTATAAATGTGGGACTCGAGGAGGCAAATCAAGGTGGTGGTGTGAAATGCCAGAGCCCCCGCTGCGGGTGACCCGTGTGGACATCAGGGTGGGCACATCCAGGCCCGTGGCCGTGGTCTTCCTCCGCTGCGTGGGAACCTTTCACCCGGGCTTTTCCTCGCCGTGCCAGAGGCTCCTTTGGTGGGATGGGTGATATCCTCGCGGAAAACAGAGCAACTAGGATGATAAAGGGACTGGAGCATCTCCCCTAGGAGGGAAGGCTGAGGGAGCTGGGCTTGTTCAGCCTGGAGAAGAGAAGGCTGAGAGGGGACCTCATCAACACCTACAAATATCTCAAGGGTGGGGGTCACGAGGATGGAAGCAGTCTGTTTGCAGTGGTGTCCAGCGACAGGAC